>WEDG01010848.1:0-11662 GCA_017591395.1 Schistocephalus solidus | reverse complement strand
TTGATAATGTGGAACCGACAAAGACAAGGGGAGACCGGAATGGCCATTTCTGGCTTATTAGCCGTCATCAGCCAGTCATACCCAATCCCATGTGTGGAACACCTGGGATTCGAACCCCCGACCTTTCGTATTTGAGTCAGAACGCTCTACCATTGAGCCACGGGCTCGTTGCTTTGTCGGTTGCGATCGGGAATATGATGATAGTGTGTGGCTCACCGATCTGCTTAAGGAACATTTATGTTCCGCTGTGCCCTGGAACTCAGACTAGAGTACTCACAGGCAGTCGCATAGCGACGTGTAGAATATGTTGATAATGTGGAACCGACAAAGACAAGGGAGACCGGAATGGCCATTTCTGGCTTATTAGCCGTCATCAGCCAGTCATACCCAATCCCAATTGTGGAACACCTGGGATTCGAACCCGCGACCTTTGGTATTTGAGTCGAACGCTCTACCATTGAGCCACGGGCTCGTTGCTTTTGTCGGTTGCGATCGAGAATATGATGATAGTGTGTGGCTCACCGATCTGCTTAAGGAACATTTATGTTCCGCTGTGCCCTGGAACTCAGACTAGAGTACTCACAGGCAGTCGCATAGCGACGTGTAGAATATGTTGATAATGTGGAACCGACAAAGACAAGGGAGACCGGAATGGCCATTTCTGGCTTATTAGCCGTCATCAGCCAGTCATACCCAATCCCATGTGTGGAACACCTGGGATTCGAACCCGCGACCTTTGGTATTTTTGTCGAACGCTCTACCATTGAGCCACGGGCTCGTTGCTTTGTCGGTTGCGATCGGGAATATGATGATAGTGTGTGGCTCACCGATCTGCTTAAGGAACATTTATGTTCCGCTGTGCCCTGGAACTCAGACTAGAGTACTCACAGGCAGTCGCATAGCGACGTGTAGAATATGTTGATAATGTGGAACCGACAAAGACAAGGGAGACCGGAATGGCCACTTCTGGCTTATTAGCCGTCATCAGCCAGTCATACCCAAATCCCAAGTGTGGAACACCTGGGATTCGAACCCGCGACCTTTGGTATTTGAGTCGAACGCTCTACCATTGAGCCACGGGCTCGTTGCTTTGTCGTTGCGATCGGGAATATGATGATAGTGTGTGGCTCACCGATCTGCTTAAGGAACATTTATGTTCCGCTGTGCCCTGGAACTCAGACTAGAGTACTTAAAGGCAGTCGCATAGCGACGTGTAGAATATGTTGATAATGTGGAACCGACAGAGACAAGGGAGACCGGAATGGCCATTTCTGGCTTATTAGCCGTCATCAGCCAGTCACACCCAATCCTATGTGTGGAATACCTGGGATTCGAACCCGCGACCTTTGGTATTTGAGTCGAACGCTCTACCATTGAGCCACGGGCTCGTTGCTTTGTCGGTTGCGATCGGGAATATGATGATAGTGTGTGGCTCACCGATCTGCTTAAGGAACATTTATGTTCCGCTGTGCCCTGGAACTCAGACTAGAGTACTCACAGGCAGTCGCATAGCGACGTGTAGAATATGTTGATAATGTGGAACCGACAAAGACAAGGGAGACCGGAATGGCCATTTCTGGCTTATTAGCCGTCATCAGCCAGTCATACCCAATCCATGTGTGGAACACCTGGGATTCGAACCCGCGACCTTTGGTATTTGAGTCGAACGCTCTACCATTGAGCCACGGGCTCGTTGCTTTGTCGGTTGCGATCGGGAATATGATGATAGTGTGTGGCTCACCGATCTGCTTAAGGAACATTTATGTTCCGCTGTGCCCTGGAACTCAGACTAGAGTACTCACAGGCAGTCGCATAGCGACGTGTAGAATATGTTGATAATGTGGAACCGACAAAGACAAGGGAGACCGGAATGGCCATTTCTGGCTTATTAGCCGTCATCAGCCAGTCATACCCAATCCCATGTGTGAACACCTGGGATTCGAACCCGCGACCTTTGGTATTTGAGTCGAACGCTCTACCATTGAGCCACGGGCTCGTGGTTTGTCGGTTGCGATCGGGAATATGACGATAGTGTGTGGCTCACCGATCTGCTTAAGGAACATTTATGTTCCGCTGTGCCCTGGAAACTCAGACTAGAGTACTCACAGGCAGTCGCATAGCGACGTGTAGAATATGTTGATAATGTGGAACCGACAAAGACAAGGGAGACCGGAATGGCCATTTCTGGCTTATTAGCCGTCATCAGCCAGTCATACCCAATCCCAATTGTGGAACACCTGGGATTCGAACCCGCGACCTTTGGTTTTAGTCGAACGCTCTACCATTGAGCCACGGGCTAGTTGCTTTGTCGGTTGCGATCGGGAATATGATGAAAGTGTGTGGCTCACCGATCTGCTTAAGGAACATTTATGTTCCGCTGTACCCTGGAACTCAGACTAGAGTACTCACAGGCAGTCGCATAGCGACGTGTAGAATATGTTGATAATGTGGAACTGACAAAGACAAGGGGAGACCGGAATGGCCATTTCTGGCTTATTAGCCGTCATCAGCCAGTCATACCCAATCCCATATTGTGGAACCACCTGGGATTCGAACCCGCGACCTTTGGTATTTGAGTCGAACGCTCTACCATTGAGCCACGGGCTCGTTGCTTTTGTCGGTTGCGATCGGGAATATGATGATAGTGTGTGGCTCACCGATCTGCTTAAGGAACATTTATGTTCCGCTGTGCCCTGGAACTCAGACTAGAGTACTCACAGGCAGTCGCATAGCGACGTGTAGAATATGTTGATAATGTGGAACCGACAAAGACAAGGAGACCGGAATGGCCATTTCTGGCTTATTAGCCGTCATCAGCCAGTCATACCCAATCCCAAGTGTGGAACACCTGGGATTCGAACCCGCGACCTTTGGTATTTGAGTCGAACGCTCTACCATTGAGCCACGGGCTCGTTGCTTTGTCGGTTGCGATCGGGAATATGATGATAGTGTGTGGCTCACCGATCTGCTTAAGGAACATTTATGTTCCGCTGTGCCCTGGAACTCAGACTAGATTACTCACAGGCAGTCGCATAGCGACGTGTAAAATATGTTGATAATGTGGAACCGACAAAGACAAGGGGAGACCGGAATGGCCATTTCTGGCTTATTAGCCGTCATCAGCCAGTCATACCCAATCCCATAGTGTGGAACACCTGGGATTCGAACCCGCAACCTTTGGTATTTGAGTCGAACGCTCTACCATTGAGCCACGGGCTCGTTGCTTTGTCGGTTGCGATCGGGAATATGATGATAGTGTGTGGCTCACCGATCTGCTTAAGGAACATTTATGTTCCGCTGTGCCCTGGAACTCAGACTAGAGTACTCACAGGCAGTCGCATAGCGACGTGTAGAATATGTTGATAATGTGGAACCGACAAAGACAAGGGGAGACCGGAATGGCCATTTCTGGCTTATAAGCCGTTATCAACCAGTCATACCCAAATCCCATGTGTGGAACACCTGGGATTCGAACCCGCGACCTTTGGTATTTGAGTCGAACGCTCTACCATTGAGCCACGGGCTCGTTGCTTTGTCGGTTGCGATCGGGAATATGATGATAGTGTGTGGCTCACCGATCTGCTTAAGGAACATTTATGTTCCGCTGTGCCCTGGAACTCAGACTAGAGTACTCACAGGCAGTCGCATAGCGACGTGTAGAATATGTTGATAATGTGGAACCGACAAAGACAAGGGAGACCGGAATGGCCATTTCTGGCTTATTAGCCGTCATCAGCCAGTCACACCAAATCCCATGTGTGGAACACCTGGGATTCGAACACGCGACCATTGGTATTTGAGTCGAACGCTCTACCATTGAGCCACGGGCTCGTTGCTTTGTCGGTTGCGATCGGGAATATGATGATAGTGTGTGGCTCACCGATCTGCTTAAGGAACATTTATGTTCCGCTGTGCCCTGGAACTCAGACTAGAGTACTCACAGGCAGTCGCATAGCGACGTGTAGAATATGTTGATAATGTGGAACCGACAAAGGCAAGGGAGACCGGAATGGCCAATTCTGGCGTATTGGCCGTCATTAGCCAGTCACACCAAATCCCATGTGTGGAACACCTGGGATTCGAACCCGCGACAATTGGTATTTGAGTCGAACGCTCTACCATTGAGCCACGGGTTCGTTGCTTTGTCGGTTGCGATAAGGAATATGATGATAGTGTGTGGCTCACCGATCTGCTTAAGGAACATTTATGTTCCGCTGTGCCCTGGAACTCAGACTAGAGTACTCACAGGCAGTTCCATAGTGACGTGTAGAATATGTTGATAATGTGGAACCGACAAAGACAAGGGGAGACCGGAATGGCCATTTCTGGCTTATTAGCCGTCATCAGCCAGTCATACCCAATCCCATGTGTGGACACCTGGGATTCGAACCCGCGACCTTTGGTATTTGAGTCGAACGCTCTACCATTGAGCCACGGGCTCGTTGCTTTGTCGGTTGCGATCGGGAATATGATGATAGTGTGTGGCTCACCGATCTGCTTAAGGAACATTTATGTTCCGCTGTGCCCTGGAACTCAGACTAGAGTACTCACAGGCAGTCGCATAGCGACGTGTAGAATATGTTGATAATGTGGAACCGACAAAGACAAGGGAGACCGGAATGGCCATTTCTGGCTTATTAGCCGTCATCAGCCAGTCATACCCAATCCCAAGTGTGGAACACCTGGGATTCGAACCCGCGACCTTTGGTATTTGAGTCGAACGCTCTACCATTGAGCCACGGGCTCGTTGCTTTTGTCGGTTGCGATCGGGAATATGATGATAGTGTGTGGCTCACCGATCTGCTTAAGGAACATTTATGTTCCGCTGTGCCCTGGAACTCAGACTAGAGTACTCACAGGCAGTCGCATAGCGACGTGTAGAATATGTTGATAATGTGGAACCGACAAAGACAAGGGAGACCGGAATGGCCATTTCTGGCTTATTAGCCGTCATCAGCCAGTCATACCCAATCCCATAGTGTGGAACACCTGGGATTCGAACCCGTGACCTTTGGTATTTGAGTCGAACGCTCTACCATTGAGCCACGGGCTCGTTGCTTTGTCGGTTGCGATCGGGAAATATGATGATAGTGTGTGGCTCACCGATCTGCTTAAGGAACATTTATGTTCCGCTGTGCCCTGGAACTCAGACTAGATTACTCACAGGCAGTCGCATAACGACGTGTAGAATATGTTGATAATGTGGAACCGAAAAAGAAGGGGGAGACCGGAATGGCCATTTCTGGCTTATTAGCCGTCATCAGCCAGTCATACCCAATCCCATGTGTGGAACACCTGGGATTCGAACCCGCGACCTTTGGTATTTGAGTCGAACGCTCTACCATTGAGCCACGGGCTCGTTGCTTTGTCGGTTGCGATCGGGAATAGGATGATAGTGTGTGGCTCACCGATCTGCTTAAGGAACATTTATGTTCCGCTGTGCCCTGGAACTCAGACTAGAGTACTCACAGGCAGTCGCATAGCGACGTGTAGAATATGTTGATAATGTGGAACCGACAAAGACAAGGGAGACCGGAATGGCCATTTCTGGCTTATTAGCCGTCATCAGCCAGTCATACCCAATCCCAAGTGTGGAACACCTGGGATTCGAACCCGCGACCTTTGGTATTTGAGTCGAACGCTCTACCATTGAGCCACGGGCTCGTTGCTTTGTCGGTTGCGATCGGGAATATGATGATAGTGTGTTGCTCACCGATCTGCTTAAGGAACGTTTATGTTCCGATGTGCCCTGGAAATCAGACTAGATTTCTCAAAGGCAGTCGCATAGCGACGTGTAGAATATGTTGATAATGTGGAACCGACAAAGACAAAGGGGAGACCGGAATGGCCATTTCTGGCTTATTAGCCGTCATCAGCCAGTCATACCCAATCCCATGTGTGGAACACCTGGGATTCGAACCCGCGACCTTTGGTATTTGAGTCGAACGCTCTACCATTGAGCCACGGGCTCGTTGCTTTGTCGGTTGCGATCGGGAATATGATGATAGTGTGTGGCTCACCGATCTGCTTAAGGAACATTTATGTTCCGCTGTGCCCTGGAACTCAGACTAGAGTACTCACAGGCAGTCGCATAGCGACGTGTAGAATATGTTGATAATGTGGAACCGACAAAGACAAGGGAGACCGGAATGGCCATTTCTGGCTTATTAGCCGTCATCAGCCAGTCATACCCAATCCCAAGTGTGAACACCTGGGGATTCGAACCCGCGACCTTTGGTATTTGAGTCGAACGCTCTACCATTGAGCCACGGGCTCGTTGCTCTGTTGGTGGCGATCGGGAATATGATGATAGTGTGTGGCTCACCGATCTGCTTAAGGAACATTTATGTTCCGCTGTGCCCTGGAACTCAGACTAGAGTACTCACAGGCAGTCGCATAGCGACGTGTAGAATATGTTGATAATGTGGAACCGACAAAGACAAGGGAGACCGGAATGGCCATTTCTGGCTTATTAGCCGTCATCAGCCAGTCACACCCAATCCCAAGTGTGGAACACCTGGGATTCGAACCCGCGACCTTTGGTATTTGAGTCGAACGCTCTACCATTGAGCCACGGGCTCGTTGCTTTGTCGGTTGCGATCGGGAATATGATGATAGTGTGTGGCTCACCGATCTGCTTAAGGAACATTTATGTTCCGCTGTGCCCTGGAACTCAGAATAGACTACTCACAGGCAGTCGCATAGCGACGTGTAGAATATGTTGATAATGTGGAACCGACAGAGATAAGGGAGACCGGAATGGCCATTTCTGGCTTATTAGCCGTCATCAGCCAGTCATACCCAACCCAAGCGTGGAACACCTGGGATTCGAACCCGCGACCTTTGGTATTTGAGTCGAACGCTCTACCATTGAGCCACGGGCTCGTTGCTTTGTCGGTTGGCGATCGGGGAATATGATGGTAGTGTGTGGCTCACCGATCTGCTTAAGGAACATTTATGTTCCGCTGTGCCCTGGAACTCAGACTAGAGTACTCACAGGCAGTCGCATAGCGACGTGTAGAATATGTTGATAATGTGGAACCGACAACGACAAAGGGGAGACCGGAATGGCCATTTCTGGCTTATTAGCCGTCATCAGCCAGTCATACCCAATCCCAAGTGTGGAACACCTGGGATTCGAACCCGCCGACCTTTGGTATTTGAGTCGAACGCTCTACCATTGAGCCACGGGCTCGTTGCTTTGTCGGTTGCGATCGGGAATATGATGATAGTGTGTGGCTCACCGATCTGCTTAAGGAACATTTATGTTCCGCTGTGCCCTGGAACTCAGACTTAAGTACTCACAGGCAGTCGCATAGTGACGTGTAGAATATGTTGATAATGTGGAACAGACAAAGACAAGGGAGACCGGAATGGCCATTTCTGGCTTATTAGCCGTCATCAGCCAGTCATACCCAATCCCAAGTGTGGAACACCTGGGATTCGAACCCGCGACCTTTGGTATTTGAGTCGAACGCTCTACCATTGAGCCACGGGCTCGTTGCTTTGTCGGTTGCGATCGGGAATGGGATGATGGTGTGTGGCTCACCGATCTGCTTAAGGAACATTTATGTTCCGCTGTGCCCTGGAACTCAAGACTAGACTACTCACAGGCAGTCGCATAGCGACGTGTAGAATATGTTGATAATGTGGAACCGACAAAGACAAGGGGAGACCGGAATGGCCATTTCTGGCTTATTAGCCGTCATCAGCCAGTCATACCCAATCCCAAGGGTGGAACACCTGGGATTCGAACCCGCGACCTTTGGTATTTGAGTCGAACGCTCTACCATTGAGCCACGGGCTCGTTGCTTTGTCGGTTGCGATCGGGAATATGATGATAGTGTGTGGCTCACCGATCTGCTTAAGGAAATTTTATGTTCCGCTGTGCCCTAGAACTCAGACTAGTGTACTTTCAAGCAGTCGCATAGCGACGTGTAGAATATGTTGATAATTTGGTACCGACAAAGACAAGGGGAGACCGGAATGGCCATTTCTGGCTTATTAGCCGTCATCAGCCAGTCATACCCAATCCCAAGTGTGGAACACCTGGGATTCGAACCCGCGACCTTTGGTATTTGAGTCGAACGCTCTACCATTGAGCCACGGGCTCGTTGCTTTGTCGGTTGCGATCGGGAATATGATGATAGTGTGTGGCTCACCGATCTGCTTAAGGAACATTTATGTTCCGCTGTGCCCTGGAAATCAGACTAGAGTACTCACAGGCAGTCGCATAGCGACGTGTAGAATATGTTGATAATGTGGAACCGACAAAGACAAAGGGGAGAATCCGGAATGACCATTTCTGGTTTACTTAGCCGTCATCAGCCAGTCATACCCAATCCCAAGTGTGGAACACCTGGGATTCGAACCCGCGACCTTTGGTATTTGAGTCGAACGCTCTACCATTGAGCCACGGGCTCGTTGCTTTGTCGGTTGCGATCGGGAATATGATGATAGTGTGTGGCTCACCGATCTGCTTAAGGAACATTTATGTTCCGCTGTGCCCTGGAACTCAGACTAGAGTACTCACAGGCAGTCGCATAGCGACGTGTAGAATATGTTGATAATGTGGAACCGACAAAGACAAGGGAGACCGGAATGGCCATTTCTGGCTTATTAGCCGTCATCAGCCAGTCATACCCAATCCCAAGTGTGGAACACCTGGGATTCGAAACCGCGACATTTGGTATTTGAGTCGAACGCTCTACCATTGAGCCACGGGCTCGTTGCTTTGTCGGTTGCGATCGGGAATATGATGATAGTGTGTGGCTCACCGATCTGCTTAAGGAACATTTATGTTCCGCTGTGCCCTGGAACTCAGACTAGAGTACTCACAGGCAGTCGCATAGCGACGTGTAGAATATGTTGATAATGTGGAACCGACAAAGACAAAGGGAGACCGGAATGGCCATTTCTGGCTTATTAGCCGTCATCAGCCAGTCATACCCAATCCCAAGTGTGGAACACCTGGGATTCGAACCCGCGACCTTTGGTATTTGAGTCGAACGCTCTACCATTGAGCCACGGGCTCGTTGCTTTGTCGGTTGCGATCGGGAATATGATGATAGTGTGTGGCTCACCGATCTGCTTAAGGAACATTTATGTTCCGCTGTGCCCTGGAACTCAGACTAGAGTACTCACAGGCAGTCGCATAGCGACGTGTAGAATATGTTGATAATGTGGAACCGACAAAGACAAAAGGGGAGATCCGGAATGACCATTTCTGGCTTATTAGCCGTCATCAGCCAGTCATACCCAATCCCATGTGTGGAACACCTGGGATTCGAACCCGCGACCTTTGGTATTTGAGTCGAACGCTCTACCATTGAGCCACGGGCTCGTTGCTTTGTCGGTTGCGATCGGGAATATGATGATAGTGTGTGGCTCACCGATCTGCTTAAGGAACATTTATGTTCCGCTGTGCCCTGGAACTCAGACTAGAGTACTCACAGGCAGTCGCATAGCGACGTGTAGAATATGTTGATAATGTGGAACCGACAAAGACAAGGGAGACCGGAATGGCCATTTCTGGCTTATTAGCCGTCATCAGCCAGTCATACCCAATCCCATGTGTGGAACACCTGGGATTCGAACCCGCGACCTTTGGTATTTGAGTCGAACGCTCTACCATTGAGCCACGGGCTCGTTGCTTTGTCGGTTGCGATCGGGAATATGATGATAGTGTGTTGCTCACCGATCTGCTTAAGGAACATTTATGTTCCGCTGTGCCCTGGAACTCAGACTAGAGTACTCACAGGCATTCGCATAGCAACGTGTAGAATATGTTGATAATGTGGAACCGACAAAGACAAGAGAGACCGGAAGGGCCATTTCTGGCTTATTAGCCGTCATCAGCCAGTCATACCCAATCCCAAGTGTGGAACACCTGGGATTCGAACCCGCGACCTTTGGTATTTGAGTCGAACGCTCTATCCATTGAGCCACGGGCTCGTTGCTTTTGTCGGTTGCGATCGGGAATATGATGATAGTGTGTGGCTCACCGATCTGCTTAAGGAACATTTATGTTCCGCTGTGCCCTGGAACTCAGACTAGAGTACTCACAGGCAGTCGCATAGCGACGTGTAGAATATGTTGATAATGTGGAACTGACAAAGACAAAAGCGAGACCGTTATGGCCATTTCTGGCTTATAAGCCGTCATCAGCCAGTCATACCCAATCCCAAGTGTGGAACACCTGGGATTCGAACCCGCGACCTTTGGTATTTGAGTCGAACGCTCTACCATTGAGCCACGGGCTCGTTGCTTTTGTCGGTTGCGATCGGGAATATGATGATAGTGTGTGGCTCACCGATCTGCTTAAGGAACATTTATGTTCCGCTGTGCCCTGGAACTCAGACTAGAGTACTCACAGGCAGTCGCATAGCGACGTGTAGAATATGTTGATAATGTGGAACCGACAAAGACAAGGGGAGACCGGAATGGCCATTTCTGGCTTATTAGCCGTCATCAGCCAGTCATACCCAATCCCAAGTGTGGAACACCTGGGATTCGAATCCGCGACGTTTGGTATTTGAGTCGAACGCTCTACCATTGAGCCACGGGCTCGTTGCTTTGTCGGTTGCGATCGGGAATATGATGATAGTGTGTGGCTCACCGATCTGCTTAAGGAACATTTATGTTCCGCTGTGCCCTGGAACTCAGACTAGAGTACTCACAGGCAGTCGCATAGCGACGTGTAGAATATGTTGATAATGTGGAACCGACAAAGACAAAGGGGAGACCGGAATGGCCATTTCTGGCTTATTAGCCGTCATCAGCCAGTCATACCCAATCCCAAGTGTGGAACACCTGGGATTCGAACCCGCGACCTTTGGTATTTGAGTCGAACGCTCTACCATTGAGCCACGGGCTCGTTGCTTTGTCGGTTGCGATCGGGAATATGATGATAGTGTGTGGCTCACCGATCTGCTTAAGGAACATTTATGTTCCGCTGTGCCCTGGAACTCAGACTAGAGTACTCACAGGCAGTCGCATAGCGACGTGTAGAATATGTTGATAATGTGGAACCAACAAAGACAAGGGAGACCGGAATGGCCATTTCTGGCTTATTAGCCGTCATCAGCCAGTCATACCCAATCCCATGTGTGGAACACCTGGGATTCGAACCCACGACCTTTGGTATTTGAGTCGAACGCTCTACCATTGAGCCACGGGCTCGTTGCTTTTGTCGGTTGCGATCGGGAATATGATGATAGTGTGTGGCTCACCGATCTGCTTAAGGAACATTTATGTTCCGCTGTGCCCTGGAACTCAGACTAGAGTACTCACAGGCAGTCGCATAGCGACGTGTAGAATATGTTGATAATGTGGAACCGACAAAGACAAGGGAGACCGGAATGGCCATTTCTGGCTTATTAGCCGTCATCAGCCAGTCATACCCAATCCCAAGTGTGGAACACCTGGGATTCGAACCCGCGACCTTTGGTATTTGAGTCGAACGCTCTACCATTGAGCCACGGGCTCGTTGCTTTGTCGGTTGCGATCGGGAATATGATGATAGTGTGTGGCTCACCGATCTGCTTAAGGAACATTTATGTTCCGCTGTGCCCTGGAACTCAGACTAGAGTACTCACAGGCAGTCGCATAGCGACGTGTAGAATATGTTGATAATGGAGACCGAAGCAATACGTAGCCCGCA
>WEDG01010847.1:0-29815 GCA_017591395.1 Schistocephalus solidus | reverse complement strand
TCTTGACTCTATCTTGAAACCATGCTCCAGGTGGGGAGGAGGAGAGAGAGTGCGGTAGCTGCAGCCCAAGGCTACTATCACTTAAAACTAATTCACGCGCAAGTCACCGTCCCTGCTCCACCCTTCCATGGAGCATACGGTGGACATCGTTGAAATCGACGGTCGAACTGCCGTATGTCGGAGGGACGGTATAACGTCTTTGCCATATAAGATTCATACTACTTGTAGTACTACTTGTTTGCAGAATGGGTATTACAGGGTTATTCCCCAGTGGTTGATTGTCTTCGACCCAAATGTTCATTGAAATTCCGCGTCTGACCCTAAAACGTCATGTCCGAATCACCTGACTCCTGCACTTAATAATTTTAGAAATTATTAACCCGATTATTATCTGGAGTCCATATACCAGAAACCGCATAGAGAACGCTAGGGGACCTACTGAGGAGCCGAACCCCTCGTTGCAGTGTCACGCAGCAACAGAAACATCGGCGAAACAAGTGTCTGGGCTTTTAGCTAGTACCTACGTCGGAAGTACGGTATAACGTCTTTGCCATAAAACAAGTGGATCTTCTATAAGCTCGGTGAATAAACCACATTTTGAGATTTCCGTATATATATGCAGATACATCCAGTGAGAGAGTAGAAGTTTAACCAATGAAGATGCCGCGGTTGTAGCACATTCTGTCACCCTTCATCAATGACGACTTCAGGTAGAGGCAAGACGCTTTGCAGGCAGCAAATAGAAAAAATATGACTTCAGGAATTTTAACACCTCCATTGTGAAAGAGACTACTTAAATTAGATTACAATCGAGTTTGCATATAATATATAAGTTATGGCGGGAGAAAAACTGAAGTTTAAAATGAACGCGTCTTATTTGATTAAACATAGAATTTCAAGAGAAGGGTGACTAGAGAGTACTGTTTACCACTGACGAAAGTTATGTTTGTCGTCGGAAGATTGGAAATCGACCAATCGATATCCAGAATGGACTTTACTGTATAAAAAAACTATTATAAAATAAACACACATCCCTCAAGAAACTAATATCTAGAGTTGATAGGATTGGTAGGATGCAGTGGGAGAGGACCATGGTGTTGATGACAACATGTGAGTTCATTAAACAGCTGGAGCTACTGTTTACAACCATCTGGGAGGTAAGACAGGAGGAACTCACCGAGCCAACATGTCGAATGCAAAAAGAGACAGTTGACGTCAATGATCATCACCAAACTGCGATCGTGGTGACTACTTACCCAACCTTCTAGGTAGCGAAAAGAGCAGAACCCGCTATGATCATTAACAGGGACGTAAGAAGACATCTCTAGTAAGTGACCAAAATTTCCTCCACTCTATCCTGTTACCGCAAGAGTGCAGGATGATATCAGCGCACTGCACTGGGTGTTGCCAAACCCTTCTCTTGTACGGCAGCGATCACAAGAAAGGTCATCATTTTATCCTCGAATACCCACATGGTATTCCAGTAGGGGATAACATTTTAAGTGCTGAAATGTGTCATGTGCTGTTTTTGAAAAAACCTTATAAGACTGGCTGGTGAACTACTGACTACTTACGTTCAACTATTTGAAATTTTTTCCCCTCCACATTTTAAATATTATTGAAAAAGGGTATTTCTTTGTGTCACACTGCTCTGAAATTTATTGCGTTTTGGGGAGCAGCTCTCTGATTTAGTAGATACTTTCACCTAGATCTTTAAAAATGTGTCTACACTACAGTCGGGACGACGGTGAAATGGTCGTAATCAATAGGCAAACTGTCGTATATCTTTATTAAAAAAGTTCATGAATATGCAAAAAGCATACTTGCTGTTAATGGAAAAATGAAACTGTATGCGGTGTATGGAGATGGTTGTATTTTTGTCAAAAGTCGAGTTGTATAGCACTCCAAACGCGCAAAGTACTCTAAAATACCACAGTTCAACTGATTTTGTATAGCTAGTAAAAATTACATTAAAACCTTTTTATCTAATATTCTAAATGAACATATGCACGCAAGACATACTAATTGTCAACGCTTACAAAGTCTTTATCTCATAAAATCAGTCGGCCTCCATACGTCCAACGAAATAATGAGTGACTCCACAAACCTTGTAAGCAAACGGATAATGTTAGGGTAAGACCACGTTGTATCAAATGTATTTATTATTCATTTGAGTAGCGCTTGAAACCGCGAATAGATAGAGGGGCAATATCAACTCATTAGTTTTGGACAGTAGAAACACAGAAGTTTATAGTGCAGGCGTGTTGTTTAATAAAAACGTAGAATTTCAAAAGAAAGTTGACTAGCTTTTACTGTTTACCACTGACGGAAGTTGTGTTGGTGGTCGGAAGATTGGAAATCGATCAATAAATAAGGACAGCCTGTTCTTATCAAAACGCTGAATTCCATGATGTATTGTAAAATAAGGTGGGGGCAGAGTTCAGCGGGACCGCAATTTTGTATAAAAAATTATCAGTGAGAAAAACACACATCCCTACAAATAATAATATCAAGAGTTGATAGGATTAGAAGGATGCAGTGGGAAAGGACTGTGATGTTGAAGGCAACATTTGAGGGTTCAAACGCTAATCGTCATGGGAGAGATCATAAAACAGCCAGAGCTACTGTTGACAACCATCTTAGAGATGAGACAGGAAGAACTCATCGTGATTACATGGTTGAAACCAAGAAGAGACAGTTGACGTCAATGGATAATCACCGAGATGCGACCTTGTTGACCACATTAGCAGCCGAAAATGTAGCGAAAAAGAGCAGAACCCGCTACGATCATTGACAGAGACCGCAGAAAAATCCTTAGGTTTGCAAAAACCGGGACATGCATCATGGTTGTCAACAGTTGATAATGGAGGTCGAAAAGACAAAAACCTGCTGTAAAGCTTGAGTATGCAGAAGATAAAATAAGCAAAAATTAACCTAAATAATAAGTTTGCATGGGTTATGAGCATGCACCTATACGGCACAGTGATTTTTGGATATGCCTTCGAACACACATTTATAAATGAGGACTTATGTCTCTTTGCGATTGATTGATGCTTTATGGACCAAACACTAGCGTGCTACTTAAATCGACTAAAATCGGCTGGTTTTGGCCTCTATCTCTATAGGAATTGAGCTCTTAAGTAAATGTGAAATGAGAAAAAATTAGATAGAGATCAGCGAGTTTCCCAGGCGGGGATCAAACAAATGCAATTTGCAGATTTTCTATGCCTTCTTTCTTAGACATAGATCCACAAGAAAACCCACTGCCTTCCACTTCCTTTCTGACCAGGCTATTCGTGAGCAACACGGCAGGTCCCAGGACTCACGACTAGAGTCCGTCCCTGTTTCGAGTGAATATGATTTATTTTGAAGTTCACATTTTTTTAAGACTTGAAGCCATTTCTTAATTTCCGTTTGTTTTCGTAAGAAAAGATCTCTGGTAAGTGACCAAAATTTCCCTGACACTATCCTGTTACCGCAAGTCGCGTGAGTCTTCTTGCCCTCCGTGTCTGGTTTTTTTTTCCTTAAACCTGACAGAGTGCAGGATGGAATTAGCGCACTGCATAAACAAGTTCTGCGATGGGGGTTGCAAATCCCTCCTCTTGTACGGCAGCGGTCACGAGAAAGCTCATAAGTTTATCCTCGAATACCCACATGGTATTCCAGTGAGGGAAAACTTGTGTAGTGCTGACATGTGTCATGTGCTGTTTTTAAAAATCCTTATGACACTGGCTGGTGAACTACTGACTACCGACGTGGATCTTAATCGAAACATTTATTGTAGCTCCGGACGGTGTCTGTAATTATCTAATATTTTAAGTACCTCTACTGTCCCAGCAAAGATGGTATTATCCTCGACGTTTTAAAGTTATGTGAGAAAGGGCATTTCTGTGTGCAAACTAATTAGCCCTACTCTGAAATAAACGGCCTTTCGAGAGGTCGCTCTCGAACTTGGCAGATACTATTAACTAGATCTTTAAAACGGTGTCTACCCTACAGTAAGGACGACGGTGAACATGGTTGTAATCGATAGGCAAACTGTTGTCGTTATTTTTTAAAACGATCATTCATATGCCAATAGCATGCTTGCTTTTAATGAAAAAAATAAACTTCTCATGCGTTGTATGGAGGTGATTGTATGTCCATCCAAATTCGACTTGTTTAGCTCTCCAAAAGCGCAAAGAACTTTTAACTGCCTCAGTTCAACTGCTTTTGTATAGCCCGTCAAATATCATTAAAACCTATTTTTCTGGTGTTTTCAATGAGAATATGCATGCAGGACCCTTCTACGAAGAAATTCCCTGCTGGCGGTAACTTTACGTTGAAGAGGGGTGTCCATACTTAAAAAAAGGACGCATGAAAATGCTTAACACGAGTCGGTGGAATGGTGAAAATCATTAAAAACATGCAAAGCGCTATTCAAGGATGCAACATGTAGGTAATGCAGGTATTGACTAGAATATTTTGTCATCCTTTGTGCATACGTAACCCATGTTTTGTAAATGTTTCCTAGGATTGGATTATGGCGGACACCGCACTAATGAGTGCTCTTTTTGAAAACTTTTATGGTCGGTGTTGAACTTAATTGCTTGAGATTTTTTAATTTCCCTCAAGCGCAAGATGCTTCGATCAAAGTCATGATACTTGTGTGAAGTATTTTGAGAAGAACCAATAACGGTGACTTACCCAGGAGTAAATATTACTGATGAGAATATCTTTAAAACAGCCTAAGGCAGGGCATCTTTCCCGAAATCTACATTTAATATCTAAAGAATTTTAACGGAAATGCTGAGCAGTGTTTTTGATTTGAAAGGATTACTAAAGTGACGTGTGATGTGAATTATCATGCCGAATAACCCGAAGGTATTTGGGTTACGACAGGACCCGTGAATCTGAAAACGTTTTTTGAGACTCCTACAAAACCAAAATTTGGTAACATAGAGTACTTACGTAAATTAAATGCTTTACACAACTTTTAAAATGTTATTTAAAATTCAAATAGATTTTATGGAAATATACATAAATATTATACCTGTCTGTCTTTCTAAGAATCAAAATATACCATGGTTATACTATCTGATGAAATTTACTGGAAATTCTGAGCAGTCTTTTTGATTTGAAAGGATTACTGAAGTGTCGTGTAATGTGAATAATCGGGCAGAATAACCACGAGGTATTTGGGTCCCGACAGGACGCTTGATTCTAAATGAGTTTGTCAGTCGCGTGCAAAACAAACATTCTGAAAATTAGAGTACTTACGTAGAATGAATGCTTAATATGACCTTTACGATGTTTTAAAATATTTAAATAAAGTTATTGGAAATAAACATAATATATTACACCTTGTACTATTTTTCTCGCAATTCAAGTCATCTTCTAATTATCTACTTTTAGAAAGTACATTTTTTGGTTTTCAAACGTTTCAATTTCCGAATGTAGTCTTACCCTTGTCTGCTTTTGCGCTTGCATTGAAAGTTTTTAAATCTACATGTGCTATGGTTTACGAGAAAAAAATCATACGCTCCCTTATGCTAGTAAACAGTCGTCATATAAGACTGATAAGTTTTTCCAGTTAATATAGAGTAAAAATGGTGTTAAAGGTCCAATTAAAATGTATTCGTTCTTGCTCTTGATAAACCAACTGTGGCGAACTTTCAGAAGCAGTCTGTATGGAATACCTTACATTCGTCTTTAGCATCTTTCCTATTCCCTTCTGTTTACAACCCCAAATTCAGTAAGACATATTTTTTGAATACAAATTTTACAGAAAACCCGTACCGAAAGCACACACTTAGTTCTTTAAAAGGTTTTCTTTGCAAGCTTACCCTGTGCTGTGGTTTTGTGGGTCATATCACCTTTTCGTCAATGGATTTATAATTCTGCAAAGTTTTTACTGATCCTCCATTCACCAGTATACTCATGTTGGGTAAAATTTGTGAAAGGAAAGTACGGTAGAGTTAAGAAGTTGAGCTTAAAAACACAGTTAAACGTTTGAAATAATCAGTCATTGCAGGAGTCTTCGCTTTCGGTTTGCAGTCTTTCTTCAGTGACTTGTTTTGCAACAAACAGACGCATGCTTAAATTTTGGCGCATATCGTGGTGGTAGTTTAGAGGACTTAAGACCAACGGTCGACTAAATAAGTTCAGCTTTGTCAAAAACCCTACAAGACAGCAAACAAATCATCATCTTCTTGCCTTTTGCTTTCTCAAAGAAATTGCTCTTTATTCGACAACGTGCTGTACAAACCAACGCTTCCTTCTTCAATTTATGGTGTACACAATATGATTCGGCAGTACTTAGGTCTTCACCATTGAGCGCACTTTCTGGTACACAAAAAAGTATGGTAAACGTTCTTCTGATAGGTGCTTCGTTAAGGACCGATTACTTAATAAGTCATGTAACAAAAACTTTGTTCAGCACCAGCACATAGATATTACACTCACATCAGGATGTCGGCTGTTGAAGGAGTTGTTTTGCGGACGCCTGCATTATTAATGTAAATCTGCTTTTCATCGTGTGCACTAAAATTAAGTCATCTGCAAAGTGTCTGCTTAAATGAAGCGTGTTTGGTAAGACTTACTCAACTGCGCAATAACTTATACTCTAACCTGTAGTTATGCTTGCACTCTGAGTTAACAACGTAAATGTTTCCTATATTCCGTGTATGGAAAATCACAAAGTTCTATACGTTATTGCAAAGCAGACAAAAAGTGCCTTTTAAAGTTTGCAATGGATTTTGACTAGTTTGAACAAATTTTAACCATCAAGGAAAAATGCACAGATACGATGCTAAATGCATAATCATATCGCAAAGGCTGTTAGCTGTGCCGAAAGCATGCTATTTATGATCACTAGCTTTTATCCATCTATTCTGAATTGCATGCTGGGTAGTTGTTAACTTGGGGAGCCGTAGCTGGATTTACAGTGCATTGCATATATTGTGAATGCTTCTCAGTGTGATAAATTGGAATATCACCAAAAGGTCCTTCATTTTTAGGGCTGCCAGTCAGGAGCTACTGCCCAGCACGTGCACACTGAACAAACATATTAAGACAATCTGTCCTGCTTGAGCGTTTAAAAATTTGGCCCAGATGCTGGCAGTTCAATGTTGGTAACAATCAATTGTGATTAATACAACAAAGAAAAAAGGTGTATTTCTGATTAAACGCCTGCCAAAAAACTTTTAAAATATTACTTAAAATAGTGAAAACATGCCTTTATGTTTCGAATTGTGTAAGAAGCATTTTACTCCGTTTTATCTTTATCACATGCATGCTGACGGGTGATTAAAATTTTAATTTATTACCTCTTAAAAAATATTCTAATACAATGTCTTTCTGGTTGTTTATAGTCCTTGGTGTTTTTTAACCACACGCTTCTGAACATAGGAGGCAATTATATACCACATATCTACCCGTCAGGGGTTTAAATTTATCTCATTTTTGAGATGTATGATGTCACAGATGTGATAGTAATAAGACAACCAGCAGACCATATATATTTAATACAATGTTTCTGATTTGAATGCTTCATTTTGTGATAGCGAAAAGAGCTGTTAACGTAATGGCTCCATTCCAATAAAATATAAACGTATATGACTGTCCCAATTTAACGTCATTCGAAAACTGGACAGGCATGTGTGGCACGCGTAGAGAGTTTATTTAGCTGTGATAGCCATAACGCCTGAGCGTGTATCCGTAGGCAATAAACGGACACTGGGATAGATGCGTTGGACAAGTATGGGAACAAGATCAGTGCACATTGGGCATCATTTGAATTTCAATTCCATAACAAATGCCACACACACGGGACTGGGCCATGATAGCACGCCTAGGTGCAGGTTAACGCCGCGCCAGGAACCTGCACCATATTACGCATCTGGGCTTCTCGAATCTGTCTTGACATCAGACACAGATGGGCGATGGGAGAGACAGAGACTGCGGTAGATCCAGCGCAAGTTTCCTTTCCTGTGCCACCATCCTGTGGAGCACATGGTGGACCTCGTCAAACTTGACGGTTGAACTGTCGCGCGCCCTTCGGGTCCTGTTGATTTTGTCCTGCCACTGTGTTTGAACGTTTGTTAGACGCTAGGACAACCTAGCATAATACATTTCGCACGCATGTCACCGGTGAGCGTCCAAATTGTCGTCAGGAACACTTTGGACATCATCGAACTCAATGATCAATCAGTTATGTCAATCCCATAGTTAAAAGAAAATCGTTAAAGCGGAACTGACTCATGAGTCTTTCTCACCAAACATAAACCCTTTCAAGTCAAAAGGCTTCAAAATAAGAAAAAAAGACATTCCATGACAATGTTTACTGGATGCATATGCTCAGAGAACATAAAAAGTCGGCAGCAATTTCCTTAGAATTGTAGCAGAACCACGGTGACGACGGCTGTAACAAGAAAAGAGGAACAAATTTGACATATGACAACACACTTACTATCAGAAGGAGAATTTTCGACTGTTTGATCATCTAGTTTATTAGCTTTTCGTTTCAAATTCTGAGATCAATTTTACTTCTTGTTCCTGTGATAGCATTTGTTCCTTATGAACAGCTTCCTGGAACCCACCTGTTCGATTTTATCAACAATAAGTATCGTTATCAAAATACTATTTGACCCTGTGTGTAGCGTAAATATAAGACAAATACATGCAAGTAAATTGATTTGGCTATATAGATGTGCAAAACGTCCGCTCATGACTACATAAAGTACATATCAAGGCAACCTCTGACGATGCTGTTATTGGCCTTCCGCGTAAATTCGACATACCTGTCACGGCCATGGCAATGAGATCCATGTGTTGTCCTAAATTTAAAAGCAGGTAGGTAAATTTAAAACTGCCAGTTTCTTGAGTCACCAACAAAAATATGCCACATAAAGCGAATAATTCAATGCCATTTTACGCTTTTTGAATTCATTTTAGAAAATATGCGATTGCTTTTAACATGGGCTGTCATATTGTAATGAGTAACGGTAAGTAAAGAAAAGGGCTATGTCAAAATTAATATTGAGGTACATTCGATACATTACAGTATTATCGAAACCTGATTTTTGAATTTTCTCGATGCATCCCCTGTAAAAATGAGGGAAAGCGTTAAAAATGCATGTGTGCTAGAGAGCTTGGTTTCCTTCTGGTTAGATTAATATTCTACTTTAAAGTGTTAAAAGCATTACCGTAGGTCAAATAAAAAAATATTTAACTAATAAATGGAGATTATATTTTATGAAAATCGCAGCATCGATATGATGCCAACCAAAGTTTATCGATATGTCTCCCAGTTACTAAAACATCAGCTTCAGTTTAAATAAAAATCCACCAAATGTTTAGTTACTTATCTTCATTTTTGTTTTAAATCCATTATTTTTAGGGCAGAGAATATGCAAACAGTGGAAAAATAGTATATTAAGTGCACAACAGTAATTTTCATGTGCGCATTTAGCCTGCCTATGAATTTGAGGAAGTACATACAACAATAGTCCGTTTAAAAAAGAACATTTTAAACAATTTTGACTTGGATATCCGTACGAATATTTATAATATGTTGTATGGCATTTAGGTAAGATTGAAAGCGTGTGCTTTTCCGTGTAACATCGGAACTTTTCTAATAAAATTCAGATTTACGGTTTTCGAAAAATATATAGTCCTATAATCTTCAATCCTCACATTTATCGATAAACATCCCCAACACTATATATTAACCGAAAAACTACTAAACTTGTCGTCAAAGAATGTTTCATAAAAAAATGGTTTCAGATATGGAAATTGCACCAAACAATTCTTGTTCTAATTCATATGGCTTTAAAATGAGATCACATAGAAAAGAGGTAAACATCTATTTTCGGGTTTCAAATTTATTTACGATGGATGAAAATACCTTCAATTTTTGGGGGATCATTATTCTTTTGGTCATCTAAAGTATATCAAACATATAGAAGCCTAGTCAGTTTACTTCATATCTTTCATCTGAAAAGGTTTCTGAGTAATGTAAGTGTTAGTTTCGTGAACTGTGGCCCTAGAATATTTTATAAACCACCTTTACATGCAAACCAAAAAGCTAAAAATGAGGTTTAGTTTAAATTAAGTATCAGAGCATTGTGCGACGGGTCAAAGCATTCGAGGTCAAAAAGAGCAGCTTATGACTTGTGTGATACAGAAAGTTAATGAATTTCAATTTGAACACAGACATCCCGAAAGTATATCGTAATAAAATGTAAAAACGGGTCGGATAGTACCTCTTTTTGCGACCACTTCTATGGGTTTTATCCCTGAAATCTTTCTCTAAATTAAAAATTAAAATTAAAATATGCGGATTGCAGATAAACGTTAAGTAGTATCATGGCATTGACTTTAAAGATTTAAACACAAATGCAAACCTGTCATTTTACATTTTTAGGAATTGTTAAAATAGGAAGGATATCTTGGTATCATATACACAATCAAAAATGCCTATTTTTGTGTTTTTGGATCTGAACGCAAATGGAGCCACAAAACGTAACTGCGGGAAAGTGTGCTAAGGTTTTCCTCTTACCTGGATTATAAGAGACAAGTTTTTAAATTTTACTTGGAATAAAAGCACCCATGTACACTGCATTAAATTTATTTCCTCATTGAGATCAAGTACGCTTGTTGCATATGAATAAACTATTGAATAAGGGCAGGCGATATATTGTCTGCGGAAGCCTTGCACAACATCTTATGCATGCTCTCTTTCTTCATGAACCTCGGCACGGTTTCACGACACAGTATATTAAACTTTAAATATCTATTTCTTTGCACGATATAATATATGAGGGCATGTTAAAGCCAATTTTAGTCTGTTGATACTCACCTTCTTCTGCATTAAACATTGTTGATTTCATCGTTTGTAAGGTCTCCTGCAAGAAAATATCAAAAATAAATGTTTGAAGAAGAAGCGCAAGTTAAGCGAACAAACAGTTTTTGCAGGTGAAAGATTTATTGCCTAGGTTTTTAAATGTACTCAAATTTGGGACATGTGTAAGATGAGAGATTTAACCGCTCAGTTCAAGATTGGCAAGACACAATATTTTAAAAAATGGAAAGCTTCTTTAAGTCCCGCAATGGCTGGTTACCTACCAGGAAACTGATCAGTGTGAGTTTGAGGTCAGAAAATAAACTCGATTTATCTGTTTTATCAACTTACTGGGGCCAGCTTCTGCCACTGAAGATAGAGGAAGTAAAACGTTTGAGGTCAACTACAGTGTGAGTGCGTTAAAAATTAAAAAAATAAGATAGATCTGAAGGCACCTTTGTACGGAATATGAGGTATCGACGAGGTTGGAAGCCTCATAATACATTCAACTATTTTGTTCGATTAACCTAACTGCAGGGTTTTGTATTTGTCCACCAAATCATAGGTGATGATAAATAAACATTTGAAATCATAAACCTATTAAACTTTATTAAAATTACGTACATCGCTATGAGTGTATTAATCAATTAATTTCGGCAGAAATGGATCCTTATTCCGAAACTCTGTTTGGTGTAGTTTTTGATGTGATTTTCCTCGCATTCACATAAATTATGTTTTCTTTTTGAACTTTGTGGTTTTCTTCAAATGAGCTGCTTATTTATAACTTTTAATTGTTAAAATAGAAGCTCATTTTGGGATTCGTCTAAGTATATGACTTTCAATGATTTCGGTTAGTTTTGTCAAGATAACGATAATAGTTCTTCATTCTCCTCTCAGATTTCATTTTCCGAACTCTAATTCATACTGGTAAACTTACGTGGGTTTAGCTTATACCAGAATAACAGCAATTAGTATAAGTCAATATATCATGGAAACTTGAAGATAAATATTTTGTCCTCTCCCGTTTTACGCTGTCGTGGTTACTCGTTATTGTGAGAAGAAAGAAGTGCAGTTTCATATTATAAGTCATGTAAATTATATTATTAGAAAAAGAGTTTTTTTGGGATTTGGCTAAAAATACTCAAAAAATCACAAGGTGATAGATTTTAGCGTTATATACGTAGTCTTAAGTTCATGCATTTATTGATTCGTTATCATGTACGGTAGTTTATATTGCAGAAACGAAAGTAAACGCGTGTTTTATAATAGAACTTAAGGAGAAACTATACTTTAAAAGAATTGATTGCAACATGTTCTATTATTCTATGCATTTTTGTCTTTGTAGATTAATTAAAGTAAGCCTTAAGCATAAAAGCATAAATTTCGAATTCTTATTAAAATTGATCAGGCAAACGTTTATTATCAGTTGATATGAAAATTCCGTATCAAGCTTTCCAGTACGTAGCTATTTAACACTTCAAAGACGGCTCACCTGGTCCCAAGAGAAGAGCTAAATGTGAATAGACAATGAAAAACGATTTCTTGGAATACGTATAAGTAATATTTTAATCAAGATAATAAGAATTAAAGGTATCTTATTAGATATGGTAGCTACACTGCAATTTATTTATCTATCGCTAAATTTGGGGATATATTAAGTAGATACCTGCAAGGATGAATGTTGAAATGAGCCTTAATTGACTTTCCATTTTTGCAGCAAATATAACAAGTGGATCTTCTATAAGCTCGGTGAATAAACCACATGCTGAGATTTCCGTATATATATGCAGATATATCCAGTGAGAGAGTAGAAGTTTAACCAATGAAGATGCCACGGTTGTAGCACATTCTGTCACCCTTCATCACTGACGACTTCAGGTAGAAGCAAGATGCTTTGCAGGCAGCAAATATAAATAAAATATAAAAGGAATATGAGCCGGATCAGGACAAAGAACATAATTTTTGGAAAATTAAAAAAAGTTCCTGTGGTATTAAATATCATAGAACAAAACCTATGATTTCTGTGCCTTGCACTATTAAAGATGTTTAATCTTAACAAGAGAGGTTTCAAATAAATCTCTTCTGGAAACGAAAAATCTAATCGTATTTCAATGAAAATTGGCTTAATGCATGTGAAAAGAAACTGCTTTTATTGTGCACAAATTAAGAAAAATTAGCTTTTAAATTAATTTTTTACAGATATCCGATGTTTTTCAAAAAACGTAGAAATAAAATTTTCGACTGTTTTTTGTTCCTGTACAGCGGGAACTGGGACGTAGTTAAGGGCTGCCGCGTGACGTTTTGGCTAGTATCTTCAATATTCGCTAAGGAAAATTAGAAAAATGACGAAGGAATTCGGGCTTCACATACAGAATGCAATGATAAAGCAATGTTTAAGTAGAAAAACTAAGCAAATAGATTATAAGCCATTCACTTAAAATCTAATTAAAGAACGTTTTGCATTTGCGCAGGAAATATATCTCTCACAGAGTTGCATTAATAAAATGCAGTTTTTTGATGAAATCTTCTTTTTAGATAAGCAACCGATCTCTGCACAGTAAGTCACATGTGGAAAGAATTAAGCTCAAGAGAAAACTACTTGGACGACAAATGATGGTTAAAATGGCCATCCAAATTGGCGAGCTGTGATCCAGTGGTTGAACGAAAACCATTAAAAACTAGGTTTTCCTTTCCTTCCTACAGGCTTTCTTAAGTTATAACGGCATTAAACGACGGTACATGCAAACTATAAAAGTGCAAGATAATGCTCCTCTAAACGGTCAAAGGGGATACGATGCTTATTTACCCTATACATATAATATATTTTTTTGGACAACTGCTTACCTTTTCACATGCTGCCTCCGGAGAATTTTTATTCCTACCAAAAGCCCCGACCTTAATTCTATCGAATTTGCGTCTGTAAGGGACTGAACTATGAACTTACCTATGCTTTTACAAAAGTCCTCATGCAGGTATCATAGAGTGTGCAAGAATGCAATATGCCGCTCAATTTCGGGAATAAAGGATATGCAAGCGAGCAATGCCGGACGGGTGGTAATAGGGGTTTAATGGATGTACCTTAATAAAGAAAAGGAGTGCGCCGGCTGAATTTTTAATCTACCTACTGTTTTTGCTAAGGTAAGCATTCTTTGCCGGGTTAGGAATGTCACGTAATAGTTTGTTTCCCCGACACCTGGGCGACTTGCACAATTCGGGGAAGTTACGTCATGCCGTCCATCATGCACGATGTCCTTCCTGGTTGACCTAAGCCACTCTTTAATAAAACTCATCAGCAGCAGGAATAGGGCCAGTCTTGCGAGATTTTACATTAACACGTTGAATTTAAAAAGGTTTGTATATACTTCGACGTACTAATAGTCGACGCTTCGAAAGTGTTCAGCTGACTAGATCATTCGATTTCCCTACGGCCAACGAAGTAATTTGTGACTCCACGAACCTTGCAATTAATGCTTACTCTGATAAGCCAACGGACAGTTTTAGGGTTTGATTACCTACTGTCGAATTTATTTATTTATTATTTATTTAATTAGCGCTGGAAACCACGAGAAGAGAGAGGAGCAACATCAACTCACAATTAGTAAACTGTAGTAAAATAAAGTTTAAAATGCAGGCGTCTTGTAATAAAAAAACGTAGAATTTCAAGAGAAGAGTGACTAGCCTTTACTGTTTACCACTGACGGAAGTTATGTGAGCCTTCGAAAGATTGGAAATCAACCAATAAATAAGGACGGCCTGTTCCTTTTAAATTATAAATTCCAAAATATACTGAAGAGTTTGACGGGGGCAGAATTCAATGGGACCCTTATTTTTTATAAAAAAACTATCAGAGAAAAAACTGCATTCCTTAATAAACTAAAAGCTAGAGTTGATAGGATTGGTATGATGCAGTAAGACAGGACCGTGATGTTAATGACAACATATGAGGGTTCAAAACGCTCATCGGCGTGGGAGAAATCATAAATCAGCCAGAGCTACTGTGTAAAAACCATCTGGGAGGTATGCCAGGGTGAAACCATCCTGAAAACAGGGTCAAAACCAAGAAGAGAAAGTTGGCGTCAAGGTATCATCACCGAGATGCGACCTATACGGCGCAGTGATTTTTGGATATGCTTCTAACACACCTTCATGATTGAGGAGTTAAATGTATTTTCAAGGCATTTCTCACTGCGAATGATTGAGGCTTTAAGGAAAAAGCAATTGCGTGTTACTTAAATCCACTGAAATCGGCTGGTTTGGCCTCTATCCCTATATGAATTAAGCTCTTACCTAAATGTGAAATGAGGCAAAATAGATAGAGATCACCGAGTTTTCTGAACATGAAGAAAACAAGCGCGATTTTCAGATGCCCTCCGCCTTATTTTTAAGACTTTCTAAGCTTTTTGACCTGGCTATTCATGATCCACACTTGCGGGTCCCAGAACTCAAGACTAGAGTACATCCCTATCTGGCGTGAATATGATTTATTTTGCAGTTCATATTTTTTGAAGTCTTGAAGCTATCTCTTACTTTTGGTTATTTTTCGTAAGGAGAGATCTCTTGTAAGTGACCAAAATTTCCCTGACACTATCCTGTTACCGCAAGTCGCGTGAGTCTTCTTGCCCTCCGTGTCTGGTTTTTTTTCCTTAAACCTGACAGAGTGCAGGATGGAATCAACGCACTGCATAAACAAGTTCTGTGATGAGTTTCGCAAATCTCTCCTCTTGTACGGCAGTGCTTACGAGAAAACTCAGCATTTTATCCTCGAATAACCACATGGTATTCCAGTGGGGGATAACTGTTTCAGTGCTGGCATGTGTCATGTGCTGTTTTAAAAAAAAACTTTTAAGACTCTGGCTGGTAGGCACTATCACTAGATCTTTAAAAACTGAAAACAAATTTCATTAAGGGATTCTTGAGCTTGCCAAACTGTAGCAGACGGTAATATGCCGTATAGAAACTAAATAGGCTACTTCTCAGCGATACGCACTGGCACAAATGGTCACACTGTTTATATAATTTCAATTAAGTGCATGCAGGACACTTCTGCGAGGAATGTTACTGCCCGCGGTCACTTGAACGTTGAAGAGAGGTGTCCATACTTTAAAAAAGACGCCCGAAACTGCTTTACAGGAGTGGGTCGGACGGCGAAAATCCTTAAAAACATGCAGAGCGCTATTCAAAGAGGCAACGTTTAGGTAGCGCAGGTATTAGCTAGGTTCTTTCATCAGCCGTTGTGCATCTCAAAACCTATGTATTGTAAATGTTTCCTATGTTTGGAGTTTAGCGGATGCCGCACAAATGAATGCTCATTTTGAACACATTTATGCTCGGTGTTAAACTTTAATGCCTGAGATTTTTGAAATATCCTCAAGCGCAAGATGCGTCAATCAGAGTCATGAAACTTGTGTACAATATTTTGAGAAAATATAATAACGGTGACTTACATAGGTGTAGATAAGACGGACGAGACTATCTTTTAACAGTCTTAGACAGGGCATCTTTCCCAGAATCTAAATAAACCATGGGTTTTCTATCGAAAAAATGCAAACGGAAATTCTGAGCGATGTTTTTCATTTGAAAGGATTACTTAAGTATTGGTGTAATGTGAATTCTCGTGCCGAATAACCACAAGGTATTTGGGTCACTACAGGACTCTTGATTCTGAATGAGTTTTTTAGTCGCCTGCAAAACCAACATTCTTTAAAATAGAGTACATACGTAGAATGAATGACTTTCATTACGTTTACGATGTAATTTGAAATTTAAATACATTTAATGGAAATATACATAAAATATTGTCCCTTGTACTCATTACGTAGGAATAAACATCATCTTCTAATTCTCAACTTTTAGAAAGTACATTTTTCGGTTTTCAAAATGTTTTAATTTCCGAAAATATTCTAACACTTGTCTGCTTTTGCGCTTGCATTGAGGGTTTTTAGATCTACATTTGCTATGTTTTCCGAGAAAGTCACATCATACGCTTTTATATACTAGCAAGCAGTCTTTATATAAGACTGATAAGTGTTTTCAGTTAATACGGATCATTTTGGACATTTAGCCAGCAAAATATTTAAATGCACAAATGAAATGCTTTATAAGTAGACATTTTATGGTCTTAAAATTCTCATAAAAGGAAATTTCTTAAATCCAACAGCTAACCTTTCCTTGTGTTTAAAATAAGAAAACGTGTTAACCACCTGAGCACAAGCGATAATACTTTTGTGTATTTTTGAGTTTCTAAGAGCCATGAAAATAACGGTGCTTCAACAGTAGCCACTTTTTACAGAGTATATATTTCCACAGGGTGACCTCACAATCCACTGTGCAGATTTTCATTCAGTGCTTGATTGTTTGCATCAAATAATCATACTGCGAACCGCGTGCCAGTACAATCAAATGTTGAGGCGTTCATTATTTTCGCAGATATTTCTGGTCTGAAGTGGTATAATGGATCCAGTTTCACAGTTCCGATGCGACCATAAGGCAGATTAAACTAACAAATTAAGCTTTTATGTGTCCTGACATCCGAATATTTTTTTCCGTGAGAATCGCGTTTACGCTATCCAATCTCCTGCAGTACAAGGGAATAGCAACTGGACCTGGTAGTCATCTGGTTGAACCTAGATTAATTGCTTAGGAAATCCTGCTTGGGCAGTCAGTTGACTGTATCAGAATTGGTGGATTCCACACGTTGCAGTAGGCTGGGCGGGTAACATGACCGGAATGTAATTTAACTTATGGCTCCCGGTGGGCTCTCGTAGCTTAGTTGGCGGGAGCGTTGGCTGTACCAAGGCCTTCCCTTAGCTAGCGTGGGTTCGTATACCACCGAGGCCACCAAGTGTTTTACAAGGGGGTTATAGGAATTGACAGCAACCCTAATCTTAATCCCGATCCCAACTTTAACCTTAAATCCAAACAGAAGCTCATCAGAATTCAGCTCAAAGCCCTCTGCATAGTGAAGGGCACTTGCGACCGTGTTTTAACCCTTTTTCTAGCATGCTTCCAATGCATATTTAGTTCAATGTTTCTCATTACGAGGCTTCACTTTTGATAAAGAAAAGTGCTGTTTACGTTTAAGGTTCACAGGTTGGTTCATTTTTTCTTGTAAATTGGGTACAAAATATTAAACTGTGCGAGGTTTCCATAATCTGAAGTGATTTTATTTGGTGAACCAAAAAGATTAGATTCAAGTTGCTGAAATTAAATGCCGGTTGAAATAGTGCATTGCAGATCAATTATGTTCAGAAAGCCACTCTGCAATGATCCTTTCAAAGCTCTTGTCTCCACTGCACTCTGGCGCATGGGAGCTTTGAGTGACTGGCCCCCTTCTGTGGAAAATCTAGCTGAAGGTGGTGGCAGGGTGTGCGTGGCAGGCGAAGATGGGCTACTGCAGAACGCCTTGGACAGCAAAATAATGCATATGCGAGGTAGATGCTGCAGAATAGCTTCCCAAACCACTTGGGTACTTTGAATCTACAGCAATACCTTCAAAGCCATTGCCTTGGATGCGGCTAATGAACGAGTATATTCTTTCTGTCGAGAAAAATATGATCGGGCTACAGTGACCCCAGTGCAAAAGAAATATAAACGTATATGATTTTCCCACAGCAACGGTAACTGAACGCAGGGCAGGCATGTGTGGCACGCGTGGAGAGGTTATTTAGCTGCGTTAGCCACTACGCCCAAGCGTGCATCCGTAGCCGATAAACGGACACTGGGATAAATGCACTGGCCAAACATTAAGAACAGATCAGGGCACAGTGGGCCTCATTTGAGTTCTACTTTCATAAAAATAACTAGGGGGCTGGGCCATGATAGCATGCCTAGGTGCATGTTAACGCCGCACCAGGCACCTACACCAAAACACGCCTCTGGGCTTCTCGAATCTGTTTTTGATATCAAACACAGATGCGCGAGAGAAAGAGAAACTGCGGTAGATGCAGCGCAAGTTACCGTTCCTACGCCACCATCCTGTGGAGCACATAGTGGACCTTTTCAAACGTGACCGTTGAACTGTTGCAAGCAAATCCGGTCCTGTTACTTTTGTCCTGCCACTGTGCTCGATAGTTTTTCAGACGCTAGGACAACCTATTTTAACATATTTCACACGCAAGTCACCGGATAGCATCTAAATTGTCGTCAGGCACACGGTAGACATCGTCGAACTAAATGTTCAATCAGTTATGTCAATCCTATAGTTAAAACAAATTGTTAAAACGGAACTGACTCGTAAGTCTTTCTCACTAAACATATAACCCTTTAAGTCAAAGGGCTAAAAAAATATGTAAAAAAGACAAACCATGACAATGCTTACTGAATGCATATGCTCAGAGAACATAAAAGTCTGCAGCAGCATCCTTATAATCGCAGCAAAACCGCGGTGACAACGGCTGGAAGAAGAATAGAGGAAAAAGGTTGGCATATGATAGCACGCTTACTATCAGAAGGAGAAGGTACGATTGTTGGAGCATCAAGTTTATTAGCCTGTCGTTTCGGATTCGCAGATCGATAAACTTCTTGTTCCAGCGATCACATCGGTTTTGGAAAAGTGAATAGTCCTATAATCTTCAATCCTCAAATTTCTTGATTGACGTCCACAACATTATATATTTACCCAGAAAACATATTTGCGCGTCGTCAAAGAATGTTTTATAAAAAAATAGTTTGAGAAAGGGCAATTTCACTACAAAATTCTCGGTCTACTTCATAGTGCTTTTACATGATAACACATAAAAAAGAGGTTAACATATATTCCTGGGGTTCAAAGTTAATGACGATAGATGAAAAATACCTCCATTTTTGGGGATCATTATCCTTTGGGTCATCTAAAAATATATCAAGCATATAGAAGCCTAGTCAGTTTCCTTAGAAGCTTCCATCCGAAAAACGTATCAGAGTACTGGAAGTGTTGTTGCCCTGAACTGTGGCCCTAGAATATTTTTATAAACCCCTTTAAATGCAAGCCAAATCAGTTAAAATTGAGTCAAGTTAATAGAAGCAAACACCCTGAAATGTAACACACCTCCAACTTGACCAGTTGGTATCAGCACAGGGTTTACTAGACTGGTCTCAAGAATGTTTGGTTATGGACATTCAGTATATACTGATGTAGTAAGAGGTATTTTTACTGACTTTTAGCTAGTAAATATGCTGCAATTAAAGTTCATTATATAAAATAAATATTGTCTGCCAGTTGGCAGTTTCCAAATTAAATGCTGCTGTTCTGCGATGGCTGATGCAGAGCACTTCCACAAAATTCTGGAGTAAAGAAATCCAGAGGATGCAAGCCTACAAAATTAGACAATTTCTGCAACACTTTAAGCGCAGGTTTCAGACAATATTATTCAGGCAGAGGGTCATCTATTGTTAAGCAAATTTCCGAAATGTATTTGAAGCCAAATGCTCGGGTCGGGTTAACGGCGAATTTTAGTTACCTGCATGATTTCCTGATTCAAGGTGGTGAAATCCTGCGGGTAGACACTGTCAAGCACATTTGCCCATGCGTATCATAGAAAACCCACGTGACAGTTTTTACCTGCAATTATTTCTTCCTGATTGTGAACTCTGCATCGCGTTGTGCGGTGAGATTTTCAGCCTCTCTCTTGCTCTTTAAGAATCATAATAGGACTAGAGTGGTGGAGCCAAATCAAAGAACTAATCGATACAAAGCGTCTTAACGCGGAGGCTTTAAAGAACCGATTAAAATTTATTCGTTCTTGCTCTTGATAAACTTACAGTGGCGAACATTCAGAAGCAATCTGTTAGTCATACCTTACTTTCGTCTTTAGCATCTATCCGATCCTCTTCTGTTTTCAACCTCAAGTTCAGTAAGACATATTTTTTGAATTAAAAATTTACAGAAACCCCGTACCACAAGCATACACTTCGTTCTTCTGAAAGGTTGATGCTTGATGCATGTAGCCAAGCGCTAAAGTGAGCGATACTGTTGTTCCACAGCTAACCTTTGATTATACGATGTAGAACTTGTTGGCGTACAGTCTATTTTTGGAGTTTTGTTGCATTACAGATATTTTCTCAGCTCCTGCTGATTGGAATATAAATAAAGGCTGCGTAGACGTTCGACCCTACAAAGTTGACGGTCACACATACCAAGGAATGCTTAATCATGACTGTGATTATCGTCCCTGTCGATTCGCCACTCCCTGGTGGAAGAATCAAGTACCTGCTGATCGTTCAATTGCTATCTTCTAGACTGAAAACGTCCTTTTCATTCAACCTTACTCGACAGAACGCTCCAGATGAAGGCGTTTTGAAGAGGATGCGGTGATCGAGTTCCTCTCGTCAATTACTATCGTTTTACCGTAATACCTGCTAACCTTGCTTTCGCCTTAAGATAACTGTGAATCGTTGTGGTGTTTGAACATTGCTAGTGTACCTGGTGTTTTTCCTTGCCATAAATTTATATAAAATGCTTACCAGCGATTACTTTGGAGATCCGGCTTTTCTGTTCGTTTGCAACTTTTTCTCAGATATAGTCAATTATGAAAATTCGGTCTTATGACGTCGGAATTGCACTAACTTTGAGGAAATGGCTGTAACGGCCCAAGGAAATTAATTTTCAATTGTCCTAATGTGATCTCAGAGAGAGTTCCCCTTCTGCCTAGCACACGAGGTTGGCATACACGTAAGAATGTTGTTTCAGTCAAGAAGCCGTTATCCGTTTGGTTTTTAGGTCAGGATAAATTTAACAGAAAGAGAACACTTATCACAAAATATAAATTACAATTCCAAATTTAAAGGTTCCCCACGTCATCCCTTATCCACCTACCAAGCCACTACGCCCGAGCGTGCATCCGTAGTTAAAAAACGTACACTCGAGTAGATGCGCTGGACAAGCATGGCGACTAGAGCAGGGCACAGTGGGCCTCATTTGAGTTGCACTTCCATATAAAATGCCAAAAACGTCGGGGCTGGGCCATGAAAGCACGCCTAGGTGCTGGTTAACGACGCGCCAGGCACCTACACCAGATCACGCCTCTGGGCTTCTCGAAACTGTCTTGACATCAGACACAGATTCGCAAGGGGAGAGAGAGAGACTGCGGTAGATGCATCGCAAGTTACCGTTCCTATGCTACCATCCTGTGGAGCACATGGTGGACCTCGTCAAACGTGACTGTGGAACTGTCGCGCGCCTATTCGGTCCTGTTGATTTTGTCCTGCCAATATGCGCGAACGTTCGTAAGACGCTAGGACAAGCTTGTATAACATATTTCACACGCAAGTCACCGGTGAGCGTCCAAATTGTCATCAGGCACACGGTGGACATAATCGAAATCAATGGTCAATCAGTTATGTCAATCCCATTGTTAAAAGAAAATCGTTAACACGGAACTGAAGAGGGTTCAATTGGCTACCAAACGAGTATAAGAATGAGAAAGGTCAGAAATAAAAGCAGTCATCCTAGGGTGGCCGAATTTTCTTAGGATTAGACTGCACGATAATCGATAAAACAAACATAATTTAGTAATTGTTTCAAATCTAAAGCCCATTTCATAATTTCGATTGACATTTCACGATTGCAAAGTAAAGCGAAAGGTACAGTTTCCTCAACTACAAAAAGTCGCAGAAGGGATAGTGTGTGACCGAATAATTACAAGACACTATATTTTTCTGTGCATATTTCTACAAACTATATTTGAATTTAGACTTGCATCCAAATTGCAGGCAGTCAAAAGAAGCTGGTTCAAAAGTCTGACTTCTGGAATTAACTGATGTCATGATAGTCAGTCTAAAAACCCCTACTTGCCTTTGTCAAAATTGCATGAGACCTTCCCTTAGGCTTTTTAGCTGTGCCGAATGCATGCTTTTAAGTCCTATTAGCTTGTATCCATCTATTTGGTTGCATGCTGGGAAGTTGTTAGCTTAGGAGGCCGTAGCTGGATGTACAGTGCATTGCATATTGTAAATACTCTCTGTGTGATGAAAAGAATATAACCAATTGGTTGCTCAATTTTAGCTCTTGCATCAAAGGGCTTCTAGTCAAGAGATACTGCCCAGAACCCGCACACTGAACAAAATATATATATATATATTTATATAATCTGTCCTGCTTGAGCGTTTCAACATTAGGCCAGATGCTGACAGTTAAATTTTTGGCGTAAACTTCATCTCAGCTTTTGAGATGTATGAAGTCAAGATGTTGTAGTGATTTGGACAACCTATAGACCATGCATATTAAATACAATGTTTCTGGGTAGGACGCTTCAATTTGTGATAAAGAAAAAGAGCTGTTAATGTTTAGACTTACAGCTTCGTATTTTTCTTGTAAATATTTAAAAATATTTAATTGCACGAGGTTTCCATAATTTGTAGTGATTGTATTTCTTAAAACCACAAAAAAATAAGAATCAAGTTGCTTAAATTACATGCTTTCTTAAATAAGGAATTGCAGATCAATGATGTTCAGAAAGCCTGCCTGCAATAATAATTTCAAAGGTCTGGACTCCACGGCATGGCAGTTTTGAGTCATTTGCCCCCTTCTGTGAAAAATCAAGTGAAAGGTGGGGGCAGCTCGTACGTGGCAGACGTATATGGCCTACTGCAGAACGCCTTGGACAGCGGAATAACGCATATGCGAGTGTATAGTGTGACGCAGACGCTGCAAAATTCCTTTCCATGCCACCTGGGTACTTGAATCTACAGCGAAACGTTCAAAGCCATTCAGTCCTGTTGAATGTGTCCTGCCACTATGTGCGAACGTTCGTAAGACGCTAGGACAACCTTGTATAACATATTTCACACGCAAGTCACCGGTGAGCGTCCGGAAGGTTTCTGTAATGATCTGATGGTTTAATTATCTTAACTGTCCAAGCAAAGACGGTATAACCCTCCACATTTTAAATTTTAGTGAGATATTTCACACTGCTCTGAAATAAATTGCGTTTTAGGGAGTCGCTCTCTGACTTGGTAAATACTATCACCTAGATATTTAAAACTGTCTCTACCCTACAGTCGGGATGACGGTGAACATGGTCGTAATTGATAGGCAAACTGTCGTATATCTTTATTAAAAAGGTCATGAATATGCAAAAAGCATACTTGCTGTTAATGAAAAAATGGAATTTTTATACGGTGTATGGAGGTAATTGTATTTCCATCAAAATTCGAGTTGTATAGCTCTTTAAATGCGCAAATTATTCTTAAATACCACAGTTCAACTGATGTTGTATAGCTAGTCAAATTACATATGCATATGCACGTAGGACAATTCCACGAGGAAACTCACTGTTGGCGGTCAATTGTACGTTGAAGAGTAGTGTCCATAATTCAAAAAGACGCCCGAAACTGCTTTACAGGAGAAGGTGGGACGGCGATAATCCTTGAAAACATGCAAAGCGTCATTCAAGGAGGCGACATTTAGTTAACGCAGGTATTGACAAGGTTATTTCGTCATCCTTTGTGCATCCATAACCCATGTATTGCAAATGTTTCCTTGGATTGGGGTATGGCGGACACCGCACTAATGAGTGCTACTTTTGAACACTTTTATGCTCGGTGTTGAACTGTACTACTTTAGATTTTTTAAATTTTCTCAAGCGCAAGATGCGTCGATCAGTGTTATCATCTTTTTGTAAAGTATTTTGTGAAGAAACAATAACGGTGACTTACCCAGGAGAAATTATGACTGATGAGAAGATCTTTAAAAACAGCCTCGAGACAGGGCATCTTTCCAAGAATACATGCTTAATATTACCTTTAAGATGTTTTTAATATTTAAATAAAGTTAATGGAAATATACATAATATATTATTCCTTGTACTCATTCCGTAACAATCCACGTCATCTCCGAATTCTCTACTTTTAGAAAGTACATTTGTGCGGTTTTCAAAACGTTTCGATTTTCGAAAATATTCTAACACTTGTCTGTTTTTGACATTGTAGTGAGGGTTCTGGATATACATGTGCTATTTTTTACGAGTAAGATACATCATACGCTTCCTAATGCAGTAAGCAGTCGTCATATAAGACGGATTAATGTTTCCAGATAATATGGATCTTTTTGTACGTTTTACCAGCAAAATGTATTGTGGTATTGCTTACGAGGTCTTATTTGCAGTATTCTTTAGTGAAAGTCTTCAGTCAGAGTTAATTCCCCTCAAAATGTTCGCTTGGATTTTTGATTTTTTCTTCATGCAGCGAAGTTCTATGATATTCGCCTTTTTTAACATTTCCCCAGGAACCAGATCGCTCGTGATGGAGCATTGGACTTGTTAAACATTCTGCCCAATCATCCTTCACTGACCATCCTTGACCTTTATTTGATCTAATTTAATGTACAGGAGCTATCGCGATCGCAGAGGCCCTTCAGAAATGATAATAACAGTCTGCAAGTGTGAGATAAGACCATATACAGAAACGGCTTAACTTTTGACTGCGCATTTCCTAACCAATTTTCATAATTACCAATGGAAGCTAGAATACGGAGTCCCAGGAAGTAATCCGGACAATGGGGATGCGATCATTGACAGAAAACATTTTTCGTCGGGCGTTCGGTGTGCTTACTCTACAAGCATTATAGACGACATCAGATACGGATGCTTCATGCGCACAAGAAATTGCAGTATTTATAGGCTGCATTTGCTATGCTACCGCATAACAATGACAACTGACGTCTACCCTATTCAACAAACATGATGGCCCTTTGGTGCGAAAATTGCTCGATGACCAGCGAGCGTGTCGTTTCCCCTCCGAAATTTCCTCCACCCATGTTGGATGTCGGTGGGTAGATTTATCGAGCCACCTGGCACACTAGCACGAGTGTTGGAAACAATGTTCACCTGAGCACTCCCTGAGTGGGTAATAACCTTAGCCAAACTATGTCTCAGCACGGAAAATGGAGTAAGCATGTCATTGCGAGGGTTCGTTTACTTTCTCCACACTGCAGCTACATCTTTGAAAATTTGCGTTCGATGTAGTCTTTCCGGTTCTCTACGTAGTTGCTTTTTCGGCAGCTGAACCAGTTTCGATTATCGACTCTAGACGTTGGTTATCGTAGCCACGGGTCTTTAGTCTCATTACTTGACACCTAATAGTTGCTTCCGTGCTCTATGTGACTCCAAATCTATGTGGTTCGAGAAGCGGCTGATGACCCCGAGAGCTTCTTGACGCACGGAAAAACTCAGTGCACATTAGTCTCATCTCATTTTGCGCATATCGCGGTTGACGAAGTTGCCCAGATAGCCATATTTTGCTGAATGATCGTCAAAGCTATTGAACCTCGATAACCTTGCCTTTTGCTCCATCGCAGTGCGTTTTAAACACACCCATATACCACCCTCTACACAACAACGTTTGTGGCCCATGGGCTGGTCAATGTTAAATTTTAATTCTTGCGGTATATTCTCACTGGGGAGCAAAGAGGTAATAACCTCAAATGATGCGGGTTCCATTACAGCAGAATAAACATTTCCATAGTTTACACGTGAATGGTGTTCGTTCTGCGGAGGTGGAGGGAAAGGCCGAGAGTATCCGAGGAAGCGATACTGTTGTCCTACAGCTGACCTTTGATTATACAATGTAGAACTTGTTGGCGTAAAGTCTATTTTGAATTTTGGTTGCCTTACATATATTTCCTTAGCTCTTGCTAATTGGGCGATTTGCGAGAGACTGCGCAGACGTTCGACCCTACAAAGTTAACGGTCACAAAAACCTTGGAATGCTTATGATGGCAGTGAGTATCGTCCTTATCTATTCGTCGTTCCCTGTTGGAAAGAATAAGCACTTCCTGATCAGTCAATTGCTCTCTTCTAGACTGAAAACTTACTTTGCCTTCAGCTTTACTCGACAGAACCCCCCTTAGATGAAGGCGTTTCGGAGTCTCGGTGATCAAGTTCCTCTCGTCGACCACTATCGTATTTCCGTAATGTCTGCTTACCTTGATTTCCTGTTAAGCTAACTGTAAATCGTTGCAATGTGTGGACTTTGCTGGTGTACTTGGTGTTATTACTTGCCGTTAATTCATATCAAATGCTGACCAACGATTTCTTCGGAGATCCGGCTTTTCTGTGGGTTTTGACCTAAATCTCAGTTAGAGTCAGTTATACTGCGTGAATCAATTAAGTTGCAAAAACCTTTTTGTCTTATCGGTGTGGGTGTATATAGAAAATCATTAACGCAAATGTGTACAGCTTTGTGGATGGGCTATGTGTCCTGAAGTACAAAACCATCAAATGCTACCATTACTGACAATGTACTCTTCGTGATTAGTAGCTGATTTTAAGGCTTGAAGACACCTACTGTTTGATTATGAAAATGAGAACTCATGGTTTCGTACTTACACTTACTTCAAAGGAAAATGGCTGTAACGGATCATGCACTTCGATTTGCGAGTCAGAAGGTGATTTTAGAGAGACCACCCTTCTGCTTGGCACAGTGCACTAGCTTACACGTTGGAAGTTTACTTTAGTCAATATGCCGTTATTTATTTGGCTATTTAGTTCAGGATATAGCTAAAAAGAGTGAGAATCTTATCAAAAAGGATTAATTACAGCTATTCATTTTGCCGGTAAGATTTTACAGCTCTCTCTCTCACTCTCTATCTCTTCGCTCTTTGATCATTAAAGGACTGATTAGTGAAGCCAAATCAAAGATCCAATCGATACAAAGCGCCTTAACGCGGAGGCGTTAAAGGACAATTAAAATTTATTTGTTCTTGCTCTTGATAAAACCAACAGTGAACATTCAAAAGCAGTCTGTTAGGCATACCTTACTTTTCGTTTTTAGCATCTATCCTATCCTTCTGTTTCCAACCCCAAATTCCAGTAAGATATTGTTTTTGAATAAAAGTTACTAGAAAACCCGTACCACAAGCAAAAACTAAGTTCTTCAGAGAGGTTTTCTTTGTAAGCTTTCCCTGTGACGTGGGATTGTGGTTCCTAACATTTTTTCGTCAATTTATTTATTATTTAGCCAGTTTGTAAGTGATCCTCCCGTCACCAGTATACTCATGTTGTGTATAACTTGTGAAAGAAAAGTACGGTAGAATTAAGAGGTTGAGCTTAAAAACATAGTTTAATGTTTGAAATAATCGGTCAGTGAAGGAGTCTTCGCTTTCTGTTTGCGGTCTCTCTAGCGTGACTTGTTTTGGAACAGACAGATGCGTGCTTGAATCTTGGCGCCCATCGTGGAGATAGTTTGTAGGATTTAAGACAAATGGTCGACGTTATAAGTTAAGCTTTGTCAAAAGCCCTTTACGACAGTAAAATGAAGCATCATGTACTTGCCTTGTTCTTGCTCAAAGAAATCTCTCGTTATTCAACAACGTGCTGTCCAAACGAACGCTTTCTTCATTAAGTTGGGATGTACAAAATATGATCCGGCAGTACTTAGGTCTTCAACAATGAGCACACTATATGATATAGTAGATTTGCTATCTCATGAAATTTTAAACGTGCTTCTGAAAGGTGTTATGTTAAGGAACAATGACTAAATAACAGCATAGCAGAAACTATCGTTTAGCGACAGCACATAGATATTTCACTCACATCAGGATGTCGGCTGTTTAACGAATTTGTTTGGGGACCGCCTGCAAAAATTACACTTCATTTGGTTTTTCTCCTCGGCGTTGAATTGCATTAATAATGTAAATCTGCTTTTCATCGTGTGCACTAAAATTAAGTCATCGGCAAAGTGTCTGCTTAAATGAAGCGTGTTTTTTGATCTTGGAAGACTTTCTCAAATGCTCAATAACTAATTATCTTACCTGTCGTTATGCTTACACTCGGAGTTTCCAAAGTACACTCTGCATATATTCCGTGTATGGAAAATCCCACAGTTCTATACGTTATTGCGAAGCAGCCACAAAGTGCGTATCAAAGTTTGCAATGGATTTAGCCCAGTTTCAACACGTTTAAACCAGCAAGGAAAAATGCACAGATACGATACTACATGCATTTACACATCATGGCCTTGACAAGATGCATATTTATGAAGTTTACTAAAACCGAAAGATACATTATAATTGAGTATAAAATTGAAAGCAGCCATACATTGCTTCAAAATGAGTATACGTTACTATTATATAGTAAATATTTTCTTTAGTGATAGGGAAAATTTCCTCAAATACACAAATTTGCAGAAGGGATATTATGTGATCGAATGCTTACAAGAAAGTATATTTTTCTTTGCATATTTTCTAAAAAAATATATTTGAATTTAAAATGGCATCCAAATTTCAGGCAGTCAAAAAAAGCTTGTTTAAAAGTCTGAAATCTGAAGTAAATGAGATCAAGATAGTCAGTCTGCCGACCCTACTTGTCTAGTCAAAATTTCATGAGACCTTCCCTAAGGCTGTTAGCTGTGCCGAAAGCATGCCTTTTTGATCACAAGCTTTTATCCATCTATTCTGGAATGCATGCTGGAAAGTTGTTTACTTTGGAATCCGAAGCTGGATGTATAGTGCATTGCATATTGTGACAGCTTCTGTGTGTGATGATACGGAATAAAGCCATGAGTTTGTTCATTTTTAGCTCTGAAAAAAGGAATGCCAGTCAGGAGATACTGCCCAGAACCTGCACACTGAACAAACATATATAAACAATCTGTCCTGTATGAGCGTTTAACAATTCCGGCCCAGCTGCTGGCATTTTTAGGGTTGGAAAAAAATCGAATTGTGATTAATATGACAAGTGTATTTCTGATAATACTCCTGCCCAAATACTTTTAACATATCACCAGTAATAGTAAAAACATACCTTAATGTTTCGAACTGTGTGCAAAGCATTTTACTCTGTTTTATCTTTATCACATGCATGCTGACGGGTGATTAAAATTTTAATTCTCAATCTCCTTAAGTAGATTCCTATACAATGTCTTTCTGGTTGTTAAAAGTCCTTAGTGTTTTTATGCCACACGCTTCTGAACATAAGATGCAATTACGAGCTGCAAATCTACCTGCTGGGGTTGAATTCCTCTCAACTTTCAGATTCACTTTCAATTTGTTATAAAAAGGGAAAAGATTGGCAAACGTTT
>WEDG01010846.1:0-42500 GCA_017591395.1 Schistocephalus solidus | reverse complement strand
CTGCTGTATTAATGCGTTAGAGGCCAGGACCAATCAACTGCACAATGTTTTGACGACTTGGTCAACACCAACTAGACACTGAGGTTCTCATCTTCTTCATCTCCTATAATGACAACACCTTCGATAAGTCCTAAAATAGCAGACACGAGTTCAAAGAATGCGACAGATCGAAGGGCTGCGTCACATTCATGGTACTATTAATCGAACAACTAGAGAGCTCGGTGTGGTTGACAGCAAAACGACACTGGGTAAACCTCACCGTACTGTGGTCCTTTTCGAACAATAGGAGCCGGGTTATTGCACGCGCGACTGGCCGGTGGCAAACCCTGTACGTCCTCTTCTATTCGCACCTTGCGGCCAGAATTGCAGCCCCCTGACGGTACCGGTGGACGATTGAATCTGCCTGAGCCACCACCACGTCCCCTTCTACGGTCATCCATCGGTGGTTGTTGCTGTGGCTGCTGCTGCTGGGGGCCTCGACGTCCGCCACCTCGGTGTACATGTGATGCTGCGTTTGGGTTCACGTATCGATGTGGCTGTGAGCCGTCGTCACCGTATGGGGCATCGTGTGAGAGGCGAGACCTGGAGTGTAAAATGCAGGAAGGAGGCTCACTGCTGGCTGGGTTTGTACGGACGGTTGTGAAAGCTCTTTCTTCGAATAGAGGTTAAGCACAGCCAAAAAGGAAGGCATTTTCAAAGGGCTTGTTGCAGACCACAAGTGTATGCAAGCGATATCGCCTGGCCAAGGAAGTTATGAAGGGGAAAATGATTAGACTGCAAAGTTGAAGAAGCCCATTCAGTCAGGAAACTAGGGCACATGTTCGGACTAAAAAGAGAACTCTCCAAACCCACAAATCCTGGATGCTTTAAAGATTCCATTTCGTAGAAGCGATACGTTTAAGAAACTAACTATATCCTCTATTCCAGTGGAGAGATTCGCGTTTCAGATTTAAAGGAATTGCAACGATTTCATGTCAGAGAAGGGTTGAAGTGCAAAAAAAATAACTTTTCTCGTTGGTGCTTTGGTAGATGTGCACGCTTCAGCTGAACCTATAGTGAAAATCTCAGCGGCTTTTGCGGGATTCAAACCTAGCACAGCAAGGAGAGTATGTTCGACGGGTAATTTGGTTCAACTGTGATTAAAATCACGGCTCTCATCGAGGCTTTGTAGCCCAGATGCTCAGAGCATTGGCTGTACTCAAGCCTCGCATTTGTAAGTGCAAGTGCGAACCATACGAAGCCACCGAGTTTTCTCACAAATGGATCAACTGAAAGCCAGCTATATCTTCTTTTCAGGTGCAGTTAGTCGCATTTTGACCCTAAAGAGAGCATGAAAGTTCGTGAAATATTATCAACAAAAGTAAGGACCACCGGTATGACCAGGTCCCACTCATGCGCTGTCGTCAGTCACCTATACTTCAACCCCCGGTCATGAATTCCTGAGATTTTAACCCGTGTTTGGTCAGTCATTGGCAGAAACGCTTCAAAACTTAAGCCAGGAGCCCAGGCTCTGGGGACTGAAACTCTGTAAGGGCAAAGTTCGCCAATATGGTCTGCCTCATCCTTGTCGTCCACTCTTACTTTTGAGCACGAAAATGCTAGTCTGTGAAGGAACCTGTTATCCCCCGCACTTTGAAACCCTCCTATCGAACAATGTGCTGCGCTTAGGCAGTCATAGCCAGGCTGTAGGTTAAATTAATGACAATGGACATTACACTTTTAGGTGTTGCGGCTAAAATGCCACGCCTGGGTGTTGCAATCCTAAGGAGAATCCAACTGCAAGCAAAGTACTGCTCCTCTCTATCTAATTGAATCGCTGTACCACGTCACATTCGGGACATGTATTGTGCAATGGCAGTTCGGCTAACAGAGACGACGGTCCAATCAGCTGTGGGAATGAAAATTCCTGAAGCTGTGGTTCTGCATTTTTTTCCCAAATAAAACGCTCACCGATTGCGCACGGAACTCACTCGTACCATTCTGGCTTGAGGCTCACTCTCGAGCTCCATCAGCAGCCCCACAGCGGTTAGTAGTAGAATAAGCTGATGAATATTGCCGGCAAAGATAAAGGAGACTGGAATGGCCATTTCTGGCTTATTAGCCATCGTCAGCCAGTCATACCCAACCGCAGGTGGTGAACCACCCGAGGATCGAACTCGCGACCCGTTGATCAGAAGTCCAACGTGCTAACCACTGAATCACGGATTCTTTGTCTTGCCTATTCAGCTCAGGAATATTGACTGCATTCGTTGATGAACGCTCACTGATCGCTAACGGAACTACTCGTCCTTCCTTGAGAATCAATCTCAAGTCCCGCTAGCAGCCGCACAGTGGCTAGGGCAGATGAATATTGCCAGAAACGGAAGAACATGAAGTATGGCCGCCACTAAAGAACTAAGGTGGCTCATGTATTTTCCCGTATGTAGCTTGCCTTGACGCCCTCCCCGGTAGTAGAAATCATCAGGACTTCTGACGGATAAGGGCTTAGGGTTTAGTCTGGAGTTAAGATCAGCCGGTGCGTCCAAGGCTGGGGTTTCAGTGAGACACGCGTTGGTGATAGGCTACGTTGTAGACACCCTAGACCGGACAGGAGCCAGGCTGACTCACAGCACGCGTTAATCAGGTAGTGCCGAGTCCATACCTACTGTCATACATGCGTATGGTGCCATAACTAGATGTAGACCTTCATACCGCATCAGTTACTGGGTCAACTCCCACCGCCAGCGACATCGGCCGGGTCGGACAGTCGACTGATGCATGGAATAAGAGGGGGAGGTTAGACCAAAACGAGGAAAATCATTCTCCTGTCAAATTAACACATTTCATTCTATACTAAGTTTGAAAAACTTGAATCTCTCACGACGTGTGGACAACTCGAACCTTCCGAGGCCATCATCACCTTCTCTCGCCACGAAATCCTCATGAAAACCCGACACACATGCTGTGGGACTGGGTCCTGCGTGTGGCAAACGTAGACGAATTGTTTAGCTTCTTCACCTACTGCGCAGGAACCCACTTCTTGTCCTTCCAACGGAGAGTGAATATGACATTTGCGGCACCAACCGGCCTCCTCATTGATTTGTTCATGCCTAAGTTACAGTTCGGCGTCCGGGGCCAGGTAGCGCTGTGGAGAGCGAAGGCGAGTACGGCGGCCCTGAAACTCACTGCGCCCACTCTTGCATCAGACAGCTAATCAGTTCGGCTGGTGTTCTGATTGTGGGGGTGCGGGAGAGAGTGAGGTCAATGGCTCAGCGCATTCTCTTAACTATAAACAATCTGACGCGCTTGAACCTATCACGGTACGCTAAAAGCCTTGGCTTAGAAGGTTGCCAACTGACGGGATAACTCGGACCGCGTGGTCAGCCCAGTGTGTGGAGTGGCTAACTGGTGGACTAAAAGTCTGGCTGCAATGGTTCCCTTTTAATGTGGCTATTATTGCACTCCCACTGAGTTGGGAGCTAAGCCGAATCCCGGGAGGGGTAACTGTTCCCGTCTCCTAACCCGGCTCCAAACCTTAATTCCAACCTTAACACGAACGTTACCATGGAAGGTCACCTGCCTTACTGGGGCTTCTATTCCCGTATTCTGTGGATTCGTACGTTCGCTGTCGCTAGAAGGCACATAGATACACGACAAATATCTGCCTTAACTTCAGTTTGGTTATGAGTGAATTGAACGAAGTTAGGTAAGGTGGGAAATTAAAATTAAAATGTGCAAAGAAGCTAGGCAGAAAGACATTTTTGATGGCATAGAACGTTATATGTGGGAATGCAGAGTTAGAACCTCAACGATAAGCGACACGTTGTATCACCCCAGAGCGCCTGTTACCATTTTTTCCAACAAATACTCGTGAGGGAAGCAATTTTTGGGACGAAATTTCCATGTCTTTCTGATATACACAACTTTTCACGGATCCATTCCATCAGAGATAGTACGTGCATTCTAATTGATTCCGATGGTTTCTGCATAAGGGAAAGTTACAACAACTACTAATACCACTACTACTACTACTACTACTACTACTACTACTACTACTACTACTACTACTACTACTGCTACTAATACTACTACTATTACTATTACTACTATTATTACTACTACTACTGCTGATACTACTACTACTACTACTACTACTTCTACTACTACGGTAAACAACTAGGCATTTCATCCAAGATTCAATCGAGTAATAAGCAGTCATCAGTGGTAAAATTATTTCTCCCGAATTGGGCTCCTGAAACCAGATGACAGCAAAGCCTTATTTTCCGTGACTGGAATCCAGCTTTCTTGCATTCAAGGAAGGTTTCCTTCGACAGCAACGTCAAACGAAGCACTTATGGATAGAAAAGTTGTCTTGGTGACAGAAATGAGTAACTACTGTTTTCGTGCACATAGAGCATCCCGATATATATATTCATTCATGCCAAGGATGATATGCCGTACTACCAATATAGATAATACCTAAAAGTCTTAACACGTGTTTCGCTGAGGTTTCTGCTGCTGCATGACGCAGGAACGAGGGGTTCGGCTCCTCAATGAGTCCCCCAACGTTCTCTGTGTGGTTTCTGATATACAGACTCCAGAGAATAATCGACGAAATAACTTCATAAATTATTAAGTGCAGGATATGGAGTCAGGTGATTCGTACATCACTTTTTAGGGTCAGACCCGAAATTTCAATGAAAATTTGGGCATTACGTGGTTATTTCACAGTGGTTGATCCTCTTCAACCCAAATGTTTAGTGAAATTTCGGGTCATGGTCATTAACGTCATGTCCCAGTCACTTAACTCTATTTCCTGCACTTAATAATTTCATAAATTATTTCCTCGGTTATTCTCTGGGGTCCATATACGAGAAACCGCATAGAGAAGGCTGGGGGACCCACTGAGGAGCCGAACCTCTCGTTGCTGCGTCCTGCAGCAGCAGAATCATTGGCGAAACACGTGTCTGGGCTTTTACATAGTACGTATGTCGGAAGTACGTTGTAACGTCTTTGCCACATAAGATTCATACTACTTGTAGTACTTCTTGTTTGTAGAATGGGGATTACGTGGTTATTCCACAGTGGTTGATAGTCTTCAACCCAGATGTTCTTTGAAATTTCGGTTCTGACCCCAAACTTTCATGTCCAGATCACCTGACTCCACGTTCTGCCTTTAATACTTTCACAACTTATGTCCTCTGTACATATATATAGAGGTAGCACCACACAGATTGCATTTGGTCGCTCCATTTGTCTCGTACAGGTGGTGAATGATCCTGTGGCCGCCTCTAACTGGTGTCCAACTCACCTGTGGCTCCTTGAAGTTGGGTTCTTCCCAGCGGCCACACCCCGGGCAACCCTTCTGACCGGTGGGCTAAACCAGGTGAGGGTCTCCGATGTTGTGTGTGCCTCCACATCCGGTATGTCTGACTCCCGAACTTCCTACCTCCCAGCCTCTCAAAAAGTCCTACGGTGGGGGCGACAGCAACCCCGTAGGTGGTCCAGGCTAACTTGGGTCGTTCTCCCACTAAAACAAAACCGTGACCCATAGTGGAGTTCGGCAGCCGCCTGGGATGTCCGAGAAACCCTATTTAGGGACAGCACTGTTTGCCTCCTCGCAGAGGAAGGGGCTAGAAAAGGTGCCCTAAACAAATGCTGGTTATCACGTCTTCTGCAGCCGGCCGCGGCTCGCAGATCGCAAAATACGCGATCGTAAAACTCAAAAAAACAACAATACCCCCCCTTCCCATCCCCCCGCGCCATACCCTCCGGGCTGCTCGGGTGATTCCACTCACACTAGCAGCCTGGAATGTTCGTTCCCTTTTAGACAATCCTAGGAGCAACCGGCCGGAACGGAGGACGGCCCGAGTCGCTCGGGAACTGGCGCGCTACAAGGTGGACATTGCTGCTCTCAGCGAGACCCGATTCTCTGAGCAGGGTCAGCTGGAGGAGGTGGGTGCCGGCTACACCTTCTTCCTGAGCGGCCGGCCAAATTCAGAGTGACGTGACGCTGGTGTTGCATTTGCCATCCAAAACGACATCGTGGGACGTCTGCCCTGTCTGCCGCAGGGTATCAATGATCGCCTGATGAGCCTCCGCCTGCCTCTTCGGGGAGACCAGTTCGCCACCATCATCAGTGCCTACGCTCCCCCAATGACGAGCTCTGATGCGGTGAAGGACAAATTCTACGAGGACCTGCACGCCTTGCTGGAGACTGTGCCGAAAGAAGACAAGTTAATTGTCCTTGGTGACTTCAATGCCCGCGTCGGGACGGACCACGCTGCCTGGCAGGGAGTGCTGGGTCCCCACGGTCTCGGTAGCTGTAACGATAACGGCCTCCTTCTTCTGCGCACGTGTGCGGAACACCGTCTCCTGCTGACCAACACCTTCTTCCGCCTTCTGACGCGGGAGAAGGCCATGTGAATGCACCCTCGGTCGCAGCGCTGGCATCTGCTGGACTATGTTCTCGTCCGGAGGCGAGATCGAGAGGACGTGCTGGTAACCAAGGCGATCCGCGATGCCGATGGTTGGACAGATCACCACCTCGTCATCTCCCAGATGAGGCTCCTACTTCAACCCCGACGAAGGCCCCAAGGTAAGCGACCGCCAGGTATGTTAAATACTATTTTGTTAAATCTGCCTGCTCGCTGTCTTGATTTCAGCATCCAAATAACCCAGAAACTGGAAGATCTACATGCTCCAGATAATAAAGGCACTGTGGAAACACGATGGTGTCAACTGCGAAATGTCATCCAGCCCACCGCCCTCAAAGCCCTCGAACGCGCACGCCGTCAACACCAGGACTGGTTTGATGACAATGACGCCGACATCAGCAACTTACTCGCGGAGAATAATGGACTACACAAAGCCAACATGGACTTTCGGACTGACACCACCAAAGCAGCCTTCTTGAGATGCCGCCACCTTGTACAGCGACGGCTGTGGGAGATGCACGACGCCTGGATGATCTGAAAGGCTGAGGAAATCCAGGGGTATGCGGACCGAAATGAAATGAAAAACTTTTTCAAAGCCATCAAGGCCCGTGTATCAAGGGGACCGCACCGCTGCTCAGCTCTGACGGCACAGCACTGCTGACAGAGAAATCGCAAATTCTGAAGCGCTGGGCCGAGCAATTTAGAAATGTCCTTAATTGCTCATCAGCCATCTCCGATGCTGCCATTGACCGGCTCCCTCAAGTGGACACGAACAATGACCTGGATCTGCCGCCTTCCCTACCAGAAACCATCCGAACCCTGAAGCAGATTTCCAGCGGTAAAGCACCGGGATCCGACGCAATCCCACCGGAAGTCTACAAGCACGGTGGGCCCTAGCTGATGGCGGAAATCAAAACAATATTCCAGGAGATGTGGCGCCAAGGACAAGTTTCTCAGGCTTTCAAAGACGCGACCATTGTTCGTCTCTACAAGCGGAAGGAGAACCGGCAACTCTAGGATAATCACAGAGGCATTTCGTTGCTCAACATCGCCGAGAAGATCTTCGCCCGTATCCTTCTCAATCGTCTGAACGGTCACCTAGAGCAGGGCCTGCTCCCGGAAAGCCAATGTGGCTTCCGCCGACACCGCGGAACAACCGATACGATCTTTGCCGCCCGCCAGCTACAAGAGAAGTGCCAAGAGATGCACACTCCCCGTTACACTACCTTCGTGGATCTGACGAAAGCATTTGACACGGTGAATCGCGACGAAATGTGGAAATTCATGCAGAAATTCGGCTGTCCTTAGTGGTTCACGCCCATGGTGTGTCAGCTTCATGACGGGATGATGGCGCGCGTCACTGACAATGGGACGGTATCCGAAGCATTCGCAGTGACCAAAGGAGTGAAGCAGGGCTGCGTACTGGCCTCCACTCTGTTCAGTATCATGTTCTCTGCTATGCTGATGGACGTCTACCATGATGAACAGCCTGGGATCCACATCACCTACAGAACTGACGGACAGCTTCTCAAAAGTCGGCGTATGCAGGCTTCAACGCATGTATCTACTGGTACAGTCCAAGACTTGCTCTTCGCGGACGACTGCGCCCTTAACACCGTGATGAAAGTGAACATGCAAACGAGTATGGACCTCTTCGCCGCAGGCTGCGCCAATTTTGCATTAACAATCAGTACAGCGAGAACGGTTGTCATGCTCCAGGAATGAATGTCAACGGTTCTCAACTCAAAAATTTAGAAACCTTCGCTTATCTAGGAAGCACACTGTCACGCAACACGAGAATCGATGACGAGTTGCCCAACGGATCTCCAAAACCAGTCAGGTTTTCGGCCGGCTGCAGGCCATGGTATTCACCTGAACACCAAACTGAAGATGTACAAGGCCGTCGCCTTGACGACACTCCTTTATGGAGCGGAGACCTGGACCGTCTACTCGAACCAAGCCAGGAAGCTGAATCACTTCCATCTCAGCTGCCTCCGCATAATACTGAAGCTGAGATGGCAAGGCAGGATCCCGGACACAGAAGTCCTGGAGCGGACCGGAGTCTTCAGCATCCACGCCATGCTGAGGCAAGTTCAACCGCAATGGAGTGGCCACCTGGTGAGGATGGACGACGAGCGACTACCCTAAACGACTTTTCTACGGAGATGTCGCTACGGGTGCTCGCCGACAGGGAGGTCAAAGACGAGGCTACAAGGACACTTTGAAGAAATATCTGAAGGAACTGCAGATCAACCCGGCGACCTGGGAGGAACTCACCCAGGATAGATCGGCATGGAGAAGATCCGTGAAGACTGGTTCAGCAATCTATGAGACCAACCGGATAGCTGCCGCCAAGGCCAAAAGATTGGCATAAAAGTCACCAGCGCCCCCGGACCAACACCTTCGATGCCCAGGCCCTTCCAACATGCCCGCGCTGTAAACGCATCTTCCGCGCGCGAATCGGCCTGGTTGGACATCTTCGGAGGCAATGTACCAAAAAGCTGACAGTTCCAACTTCCAATCAATTTCTGCCAACCCTCTTTCGGACTCCCCCACCCGCACTTCTGGAATCAATTCCATTACTCACACAATCATAGAGACCACATCCCAATACTCATCACCTGTTACCCCCACCACCGCTACCACCACCACCACCGCCGCCACCACCACCACCACCACCACCAGCGATGTGGACTCTTTCCTAAAATGTCCTCAATGCGACCGCACATTTACCTCACGCATCGGCCTGGTCGGTCACTTGCGAATCCATCGTATAGAGACTGGTGAACCAGTGCCTGGAACACCAGCACCCAGTTGCCGCGCCAGCCTCCACTGCCCTCACTGCTCCCGCACATTTACACACCGCATGGGCCTATTAGGACACGTGCGCCTCCGCTACAACCTGCGGTAAATCACCGGAGGCTAAGCTACACTAAAAACAATATGACGCGCTTGAAACTATCACGGTGCGCTAAAAGCCGTGGCTTGGAAGGTTGCCAAATGACGGGATAACTAGGACCACATGGTCAGCCCAATGTGTGTTGTGTGTTGAGTCGCTGACTGGCGGACTGACAGTAAAGCTGCAATGGCTCCTTCTTAATGTGGCCTTTATGGCACTCCCACTCCGTGGGATCCGAGTCAGGTGTGGTGTTACACCCAGGGGCGGCTCCGGCCGTGCCATTTACCTGCGCCCTCTCCCATCTCCGGTTTTCTTGACTCTGTCTTGACACCGGGCTCAAATGGGGGAGGAGGAGAGAGTGCGGTAGATGCAGTGCTAGTCTACTACCACTTCAAACTCAATCACGCGCAAGTCACCGTACTTGCTACATCCTTCCGTGGAGCATACGGTGGACCTCGTCGTAATCAACGGTCGAACTGTCGTCGTATATGTATATATGCATATATCTCACTGCAAAAGCCATATGACGTACTAATGATCGATAAAAACCGTGAAACAGCTGTCTACGTTTTGTCTCTTGCACCTTTAGAAACATATATATATATGATAGTGTGGCTCACCGATCTGCTTAAGGAACATTTATGTTCCGTTTTGCCCTGGAACTCAGACTAGAGCCCTCACAGGCGGTCGCATAGCAACGTGTAGCATATGATGAAATGGAATCGGCAAGGACAAGGGAGACCGGAATGGCCATTTCTGGCTTATTAGCTGTCATCAGCCAGTCATACCCAATCCCAAGTGTGGCACACCTGGGATTCGAACCCGTGACCTTTGGTAATTGAGTCGAACGCTCTACCATTGAGCCACGGGCTCGTTGTTTTGTCGGTTGTGATCGGGAATATGATGATAGTGTGGGGCTCACCGATCTGCTTAAGGAACATGCATGTTCCGTTGTGCCCTGGAGCTCAGACTAGAGCCCTCGCAGGCGGTCGCATATATATATATATATATATATATATACATATACATATATATATTCGCAAATAATTTCTGAAATATTAAGGCAGGACATATGGAGTCAGGTGCTTCGGACATGACTTTTTAGGTCAGACCCGAAATTTCAATGAACATTTGGGTCGAAGACAATCAACCACTGTGGAATAACCACGTAATGCCCATTCTACAAAACAAGTAGTACTACAAGTAGTATGAATTTTATATGAGTAAAGACGAGATACGGGCTTCCGATATAGATACGGCTAAAGTTTAGACAGTGTTTCGCGACGTTAGCTGCTGTGATGCACAGCAACGAGGGTTCGGCTCTCAGTGGGGTCCCCAGCGTTCTCATGCGGTTTCTGGCATATGGACTCCAGAGAATAATCGGGTAAATGTCGGAAGTACGGTATAACGTCTTTGCCATATAAGATTCATACACGGTAGTACTACTGTTTGTAGAATGGGCATTACGTGGTTATTCCACAGTGGTTGATTGTCTTCGACCCAAATGTTCATTCTCTGGTCTGACCCTAAAAAGTCATGTCCGAGCACCTGACTCCATGTCCTGCACTTAATAATTTCAGAAATTATTTTACCCGATTATTCTCTGGAGTCCATATACCAGAAACCGCATAGAGAACGCTGGGGGACCCACTGAGGAGCCGAACCCCTCGTTGCTGTGTCACACAGCAGCAGAAACATCGGCGAAACACGTGTCTGGGCTTTTAGCTTGTATCTATGTCGGAAGTACGGTATAACGTCTTTGCCATATATATATATATATATATATATATATATATATTTATATATATATATGATAGTGTGTGGCTCACCGATCTGCTAAAAGGAACATTTATGTTCCACAGCTCCTGGAACCCGTGACTAGAGTACTTCACAGGCAGTCGCATAGCGACGTGTAGCATATGTTAATAATGTGGAACCGACAAAGACAAGGGTGACCGGAATGGCCATTTCTGCCTTATTAGCCGTCATCAGCCAGTCATACCCAATCCCAAGTGTGGAACACCTGGTAGAGCGTTCGACTCAAATACCAAAGGTCGCGGGTTCGAATCCCAGGTGTTCCACACTTGGGATTGGGTATGACGGGCTCTAATGTGAGCTCCAGGGCACAACGGAACACACATGTTCCTTAAGCAGATCGGTGAGCCGCACACTTTCATCATATTCCCGATCGCAACCGACAAAACAACGAGCCCGTGGCTCAATGGTAGAGCGTTTGACTCAATTACCAAAGGTCGCGGGTTCGAATCCCAGGTGTGCCACATTTGGGATTGGGTATGACTGGCTGATGACGGCTAATAAGCCAGAAATGGCCATTCCGGTCTCCCTTGTCTTTGTCGGTTCCACTCTATCATATGCTACACGTCGCTATGCGACTGCCTGCGAGGGCTCTAATGTGAGCTCCAGGGCACAACGGAACATACATGTTCCTTAAGCAGATCGGTGAGCCGCACACTTTCATCATATTCCCGATCGCAACCGACAAAACAACGAGCCCGTGGCTCAATGGTAGAGCGTTTGACTCCAATTACCAAAGGTCGCGGGTTCGAATCCCAGGTGTGCCACACTTGGGATTGGGTATGACTGGCTGATGACGGCTAATAAGCCAGAAATGGCCATTCCGGTCTCCCTTGTCTTTGTCGGTTCCACTCTATCATATGCTACACGTCGCTATGCGACTGCCTGCGAGGGCTCTAATGTGAGCTCCAGGGCACAACGGAACATACATGTTCCTTAAGCAGATCGGTGAGCCGCACACTTTCATCATATTCCCGATCGCAACCGACAAAACAACGAGCCCGTGGCTCAATGGTAGAGCGTTTGACTCAATTACCAAAGGTCGCGGGTTCGAATCCCAGGTGTGCCACACTTGGGATTGGGTATGACTGGCTGATGACGGCTAATAAGCCAGAAATGGCCATTCCGGTCTCCCTTGTCTTTGTCGGTTCCACTCTATCATATGCTACACGTCGCTATGCGACCGCCTGCGAGGGCTCTAATGTGAGCTCCAGGGCACAACTGAACATACATGTTCCTTAAGCAGATCGGTGAGCCGCACACTTTCATCATATTCCCCGATCGCAACCGACAAAACAACGAGCCCATGGCTCAATGGTAGAGCGTTTGACTCCAAATACCAAAGGTCGCGGGTTCGAATCCCAGGTGTGCCACACTTGGGATTGGGTATGACTGGCTGATGCCGGCTAATAAGCCAGAAATGGCCATTCCGGTCTCCCTTGTCTTTGTCGGTTCCACTCTCATCATATGCTACACGTCGCTATGCGACCGCCTGCGAGGGCTCTAATGTGAGCTCCAGGGCACAACGGAACATACATGTTCCTTAAGCAGATCGGTGAGCCGCACACTTTCATATATATATATATATATATATATATATATATATATATATATATATATATATATATATATATATATATATATAAGCAGGTTTGGATTCAGGCTCTTCATAGCATTTCATGGACGACCCGAAACTTATTCCGCAGCGTTTCCAGGGCACAAGCGCTGAAAAAAAACGTTCGCTGCTCGAGTAAAATTTAATTTTAAATAACCGTTTTTGAGAGAAAAATTCACAGACAGAAAGCCCATCACTGTCTAAGTCCTTCAAGACCAGAGGAAACTCATTTATGGTCAGACGACAACATAAACGCACCTCAATCGGGCAGCTTAGCTACCGAGGCCTTGAGTAAGAGGTGGTAACAGTCCGCAGCCTTATGTGACACACGCACTAACGAGTCATAAGCTAGAATTATAAAACTCTCACGACATTAATAACATCAATACGCCCCTTAGTCAGCGACTACCCGCCAAGCGGCAGGCATTAAAGCAGGCACTAACAGGCAGAGTTGTCTTATAAATGCACATGCAGGCTAGCGAATGCACACAATGAGTAGTTCAACCCCAGACCAATGGTTTTCTCACAGTCAGGCGGCATTGACAGTATCAGCTGTTTTCCCGCGTTTCACGAGGGCCGATTAACGCTGCCTAGACCACGTCCAAAATGGGGGTCATCATTGGTGATCTTGATGTTATTGGAGAAAAGTGCTCCACGGATGGATAGACACTAGGGCAAAGTGTGAGAAAAGAAGTCATTTGCATAGAGACTGCTTCGGTCAAGAACAAATTTGAGCCAATATTGGGGACTATGCGTGGATTCATCTGCCGTTACAGCCAAGATAAAAGCAAAGAGGGGTAATCAGAATGAAGGAATTGGATTCCATAGATTTAAAGATATTAGTTATCTTAACACGTCATGAACTTTAACCATGTCAACTACTTGGGCAATTTTCCAGACCTTTTCCATCATGCATCCAATTTGTGCCTGCGTCTATGATTCTTATCATAGCACCGAGTTCCGTCAGAATCAATGGGTTACCGTCCAAATAATTGAATCAAACTCTGATTCGAGATCGTCAGTAATTACCACTGATAAAGACGATGTGAATACCTTAAGAGTTAGGCTTACTCAAACCAAAACATGGCCACTGACACCGTGACGACAGTTCGACCGTCGTAGTCCGACGATGTCCACCGTATGCTCCATGGGAAAATGGAGTAGGGACGGTGACTTGCGCGTGATTTAGTTTAAAGTGATAGTAGACTTGCGCTGCATCTACCGAACTCTCTCCTCCTCCGCCACCTGAGCCCGGTGTCAAGACAGAGTCAAGAAGACCGGAGGCGGGAGAGGACGCAGGTGGCTGGTGCGGCTTGGTCCCCTAAGTCCAAGCCGTCCCTTGGCGTGCCACCACACCTCTATGTTCGGCATTTGTTAGCGGAGCGCAACCCGAATAATGCCTGCCGTGCCCTGATGTGGCCCCCGTGTTGGTCCAACGCATCTACCACGTGGCCCGTTTAGGGGGGACACCGTGACAATATTGTGTAGAATAACATGACCGACAAAGACTAGAGATTTCGGAATGGCCATTTCTAGCCGTCATCAGCCAGACATACCCAACCGCAGGTCTTGCGACACCTCGCGATCTGTTAACTAGAAGTCCAACGCTCTAACCCACTGTACCACGTGTCCAACGCTCTAACCCACTAGAAGTCCAACGCTCTAACCCACTGTTAACTAGAAGTCCAACGCTCTAACCCACTGTACCACGTGTCCAACGCTCTAACCCACTAGAAGTCCAACGCTCTAACCCACTGTTAACTAGAAGTCCAAAGCTCTAACCCACTGTGTCTTGCTGGATTCGATCGATGAGTACCTACTTACAATGGTTAATACTCCCGATCGAAACCGGCATAACAACGAGCTCGTGATGCAGTGGGTTAGAGCGTTGGACTTCTAACCAACAGGTCTTGAGTTCGAGCCTCGGGTACCACAACACCTGGGGTTGGGTATGGCTGGCTGAGGGCGTCTAATGAGCCAGAATTTGTCATTTCAGTCTCCCTTGTCCTTTTCGGTTATGTTATTCTATCTATATAATTAGCCGTTGTGCGGCTGCTGGCCTGGCTCGAGAGTGACCCCCAAGGCACAACTGGACGAGAGAGCCCTGGAACCGATCGGTGAGCGCCTTCTTACCATAATTACTACGGTGCGAGTTAAGTTTAAGTTGAACCGTTCTGTCGGGCAGGAGTACGCAGTGGTCACTCGTTGGCAGGAGGTCAACATTTTCAGCATCCTTTCCCGGTAGGAAATGCACAGCTGACGCCAGCTGGCAACTAAGTGGCAAAGCTGGATCGTTAGTCGTTAAGGCCTGCCCTGTGCACATGTATGGCCTAAAGGCTAAAGGTGGGGCAAGCATCCTGTCTTGTAATTCAGTCAACGAAGCGCGTGTTGCAGTAAATTACAAAACACCACTTGTTGTGGTCATGGCTGGCCGACAGAGATGCGGACCTTGGATTGCACGCACGTTAGAGCAAGTCATTGAACTCAGTTCATTCAGGTTTTTAATAGAAGTCGACCAACAGGCGCAAGTAAAAACACTCCGGTCCCGTTGTCTTGAATAATTTGTAGTGCCTCTCACCGCCTGGATCCCGAGGTCTAAACAGTTGGAGGCACTGGTTTGGGGCAGTGAAGTCAGGTTTCAGAAGCATAAACCTCCTAATAAAGACTTCGAGGTAGGAACAGGATCGCCTGATGTGGAAGACGTTTGGCGCCCTTTGAATGTACGTTGCAGCTGTCCAGTTAATGGCCGAAGGGTAAGCGGTAGTTCAGACAGTTCCGAAACTTATGAGGTATGGATTAAAATTCCCAGAAAAATAATTATCATCTGGTAAAGTGTTCGATTCACCCGGTAGGTGTTTTTCATCGGATTTCAATGCCTGAGTAGAGTCAAGTGTTCACCCTGCAACTGAGAGACAGACAAGTTAAGTTTCTCAGACATTTTCCGGTAAAGTAATTCGTCGTACGTAATTGACTAAGTTGGATGTTTTGACCTTTAAAACTTTCCTAGCTCCTACGTTCTTTGTTATAAAGGCCACCCTGGCTCACAGGAAAGTTCCACATTTCTCTTTGTGACATTATGAAGACACTTCCCGGCCTACAATGCATTACAATTTTCAGCATAGAAGGGCTTGAGAATGTTAGGCAGCCCATTTTTGGACTAACGACTTAAGATGCTTCACATGCCTGATTTTGGAGTGCACCGAAGCCTTACAGTTAATCACTAAATAAACTGCGGGTATTCATAGTGGTGGAGGCACGATTACCGATCGGTTTCAGGAATCACTCGTCCCGTTCTGCCTTGGGCCTCACTCTCGAGCCCTGCCAGCACCCACACAGCGGTAAGTATGTTAGGCGGAAGAAGAGTACCGACAAAGACACTGAGGTTGAGTGCGGCTGGCTGAGGACGGCTAATAAGCCAGAAATGCCCGTTTCCCATGTCTTTGTCGGTAATATTCTTCTGCCTATAATACTGGCCGCTGTGCGACTGTTGGTGAGGCTCGAGAGTGAGCCACAAGGTCGAACGGGTGAGTGAGTCCAAAAACCGATCGGTGATAGTGCATCCACCAATGTGAAAAGTGCCAATCGAAACCGGCAAGAAAACGAGCACACGGCACAATAGTTAGAAAGTTGGACTTCTGATCAACAGTTTGCAGGTTTTAGCCTCGGGTAGTGCACCACCTGGGGCTGGGTATGACTGACTGATGACAGCTAATAGGCCAGAAACCAGTCTCCCCTGTCTTTGTCGGTAATCTTCTTTTGGTATTACTACGGTCGGGAGTATTTTCAAGAAACAAGAACGAACCCAAATTAACCATCGACGGCAAACGAAAGCCATATCTACTAAGCAGACAAAGAATTTCTGCTAGTACGATCGATAAACTTTACAACTAAAGATCAGCCGCAGAATCACAAGGCAGCTGCATCTATTTTTTAAGCGTTTTGGTGCACACTGACCTTTACACGGACCTAGCTGAATAAAAAACGGTCTGGCTAGAATGGAAACCCTGAGTCTCTGAAGGTTGAAGTGCGCGAGCCACCAACACTGTAAAATAAATGTGACTCTTCTCATGAAAGCCCTTTTTAATTGCAAACTCAGCATCGGAAACACCAACTGAGTTTGCCCTTCCTGAAGGACACCATGTGATGTAACCACATTCGCGTTGGTGACTGTTAATTAGCTATATACTTGTGAATTTATGAGAAAAGCGAGCTGCGTTGGCGACGAATGCTGGACCAAGCACCGCTTAATAATCTCAAAGATGATGTTACGAGTACAAAGGCGAACGCCTTCAGACCCGAAGAGAGCCAAAATGAGAGTGGATGATGAGAAGCTGAAATGTGGCAGTACCAGGTGAGTTGCATCCCGATCTTATGTGCCTGTTTGGGGTTGGAAGGTAAACATGGTCCATCTAGTCTTCTTACTTTGTCAGTACCTTCCATATGACACTGAGCCGCTTCATGAGACGTGCGCCATAGTCGTCGATTTGTTCGGGCACAGACGCTGCTCACATAATATGTGTGGCCCAAGCAAGCTCGCATTCTTAAGGTGTTCGGCAAACTGCAAGACATCAGGTGAGCTCGAAACCCGACTATAGGAGCGCATCTGATCGCCTATAAGCAAAAAGGGCAATGGCACAACTCACTTGTGTTTCGCTACTGATCAGTGTAAAGAAAGGAGCTTTCTGTTAGAACAAATCTCACATCCATGGCGGCTTGATCGGGCATGTCCGTGGTGCCTTCAATCATTTTTCTTCTAGTCTGCGAGAAAAGCACATGACCTTCCACATGTTGAGATAAACGACGACACCAATCTCACATCAATCATGCGGAAGATGAGTAAAGTAGTCAAGTCAATGTCAAGCTTTAAATATCCGGGCACCAAATTTGGCTTCAGTCAAATTGGATAAAGAAAAGTCAATCCAACTGCACGACATTATGTGAAGGAAGGCCTTAGGGCGCACGCCCTCCACTGAAAATTTTTAAAAAGTTCACTAGCAAATATTCGCTATGACAATTATAGGATAGTAAATTTTTTTACTTTTATGCTATTCTAGAATTAACTAACAAAAACTATTCCAAATAGGAAAAGGATATTATTTTTAAAAAAAACTCATTTCCCTCTCAGCTCTAGAGAATTCTCTAAAGAGCTGGTATTAACACCTGTAGTCAAAAAGAGTTCAGAATAAAACAACCAAAAATGAGATATGCAAAAGGCGCCTGATCTATTTGATTAGACGATCTTTTGAACAAATACTCAAAAGTTTTTTTCTAACTTAGATATGCTACATTTCAGTGAACCAACAGACAAGAGAGCAGAGCTGTGAAGATGCCGGGGACGAGGCATCTTGACACATGACCAGATGTGGTAGACACGTTATTTATCAGTAAAACACCGTTGTTTTAACCTATGACAATTAGCTCCTTTGTTGAACGCAGTTATACATCTAAACCATGCATGCAGCTGGCATGTACCTAGATTTTATGCTTTTAGATTTCCCAAAAGCGTCTTTACTAGTAAGGATAAGCTAGAGTAAAGACAACATACTCAGCTTTCCAGACTGCTTGGTCAACCGTTTTTACTAAAATAATGCTATTAAAGCGCTTTTTCAAACTGCGTACGTCCCTTTGACAGCCTGAAATTGCAAAAAAACGCGTGCCAAGTGAGACATATTAGTCGAGTTGCGTTCGAATTTCGAAATAACTAACGTGCAGAACAAGTGGTGAACTACATTTTAGTGAGGGGAATAAATTGATTTGAGGAAGAAGACGCGATATTGGAGACAAATTGTTAGTTTCTTGACTTTATAAATAACTAAGTACGTTTTAGATTTTTAAAGTGCTCACCTACACGCTGGCACGCTTAAAACTGCTTTCCTGAGCAAATATCAAACGCCGTTTCCGCTCAAATTCACACCATTCAACCAGTGCTTTCACGTGGAATAATGTCACTAACCCGTCCTTCTAACAACTGTAGTGAACCATCTCGAAATACAACAGCACAAATTTATAACCATGAGGTGCCCGAAGATCGCAGGATGTCTGGAAAGTCCTGTGGCTTTAGCATTCAATTTACTTTATGCGTACACATTTTATAAAACAGTAACTCGAAATTATTTTCTAAGGTTTAAAGTGTACGGACTCATAATCTGTTACTTTCGTTTTTTTCTTATCCTTTTAAGAGTATAATATGTGACATTTTAAACGTGCATAATGCCTTTTTCAACACCCATGTTCGGAACCGCCACAACAGATATTACAGGCACTAAAAGTTGTGCACACCCGAACAACGATATTAAAACGTTTAAGGTTTGATGATATATGTCGCATTTTAGCCGATCTTGAAAAATAGAAATCAAAAAGCGAGTAAAAGCGTGGAAAATGAAAGCGTTTATGGAAATATGAGTTAATTTGAGTCAGTAAGACGGGTTAAAATAGGTTGAATGTAATAAAAACACGCATCACTAACATGCTTTTTGAGAAGTTATTTGTGAGTCCACCACCACGGCCACGATATGACCTTTGCGTCTGCAAGCAAAAGGAACCTTTTTAGAGGAAATAAGTATTATTAGTCCCTACCTTCATCCTTACCTTAGTTAAATTGGAAAGCAATCAAAATAAGAAAAACTTTAGAAATAGGCTAGCATAACTACACAAAATTTGTTTCGTCTTACACTGCAGAGCAAGCAATTCACTTCGGTAAAAAAAAGGCCAAGAAAATATCCTATGGAGCCAGTTAAACCGGCACTATATTGTGATTAAGTTAAATAAAAACGGCTCATGATGCCTATCATATAAATGAGTAGCGCATTGTGTCTCTGAAATGGCAGAATACAGCTTATTCAAAATATCAGAGCAGAATTCGAGTAAACAGTACACTTTAGATATTTAACCCAAACGGATAGTTACAGTCTTGAAAAACTTTTCAAATTTTAGTATCTTGTCAACAACGAAAAGTGTATAAATACGATTACATCATGCACGACCCCTGTTGGTTTTTCACAAACTCTGAAGTGCTACGCTGACTCATGAATAAGAATATGAAACTCTTGTACTTTTGTTGAGAGCTTTGAGTCCGTAATTCACTGTCTGTGATTCACCAGTGGTTCGGTACTTTCTGTAGAAATCTACCTTTGTCACTACCCTTTTTGCTACCAGCAGGGTATTAATGAATGGTCGGTTTAAAACTGCATAATCTGCGAGCACCACTTCAAAGACCTTTTCAGGTAACGCGTATATAGAGATTATACTTACAATTATAACCGAAATTTAATCCTTAGAAGATAGCATTAAATTTCAAAATCTGATAGCTTTTTAACTACCGTTTAGTGACTTTATTGCATACAGAAATAATTTTTTTTAAAAAAATAATCAAACTCATTTATAAAATACTGATTCTTAATTAATTTATACTCACCAACTGATGTGAAAACAACAAAAATAAACCATTAAAATATGCTCAGCCAACTACTTACCCTTTGGCAAAAATCGTTAAAATTTTGGGATGCATAATCCAAGTTGCTAAAACCATGAGAACGCCCACGGGAAGCTTTCTGAAAAATCGTTACCTAAAAAATATGACAGAACATTAATCTGTCACTTTGATCTGAGAAGGTAAAATTGAACTTCCGCTCTCCGCAGCGGATTTTTTATCCAGTTCGACTTCCTTAACATCGATACCTTAAACAAAATAACCTACTCGGTATCTATTTTCTAATTTGGTATTTTTTTCTCTAATTGCAGCAATTTTCTCATTCAGGAGAGAATCCGATTGTTTGCATGAACTATTCATCATCATGTTGTGCAACCAGTCTTATAACTGTCTCCAGGCTGCGTAGAAGTAAAACTCTCGCGTCCTCGGCCTTATAATGGCGCACGCGCCACAGCAACGTATTATCCTGGCCCCGACAGCCCAGTGCACGCACACTTTTGGCTAAGATACAGAAACTGCTGTACATGATTGGTTTAGAAAAACAAGTAACCTTGACTGTTCAATTTTGTCAGCTTTCAATGGAGTGCAAAATAGAAATTGAGCGGGTTTTCGCCTAGTTTCACATCAGTTCGGAGTACCATACACAGAAGTCAGTTGGTGGAAAACACTGAGAGCTTTGACGGACTGTTAAAAGTAGAAATAAGCAACCGACTAAGCTGCTTGTAAATGTGCGAGCTTAATCTCAAAAGATCCTCGTGAATGTAGAGCTCACATGCAATTTCTTTGAGTTTGATAACCGTCACGGATGGCTCAGCGGTGCCATTCAGGGACGACCCCACTTTCCTCATCTCAGATTAATAAGTAAGAAGAGGTGTGCTAAGCGAATGCTGCGACGCACATCTTCTGCGGCAAACTCTGGCTCGCAGATTGAACACTCGCAGTCAAATGCACCCAACAATCAACACCGCATATTGTGTTCAGTGTTCAGTGTATTTGAGGAAAATAGGCTTACGCCTTTGAAATCCCTATTTGTTACATAAAAGTAGCAAGAATAAGAAGCAAATTAAAGAAGTAACAGGCAAGTGAATGCAGGCAGGTTTACATGGTACACTGATATTGTTAATGTTAAGTAGTCACATAGTCTTCATGGTACTGTAACATATGTATGTCAAGCCGATGTTTGAATGTATACACAGACTGGGACATAACAATCGCCTCAGGTAGGTTATTTCACGGTTCCACGACACGGTTGGTGAAAAAATACTTCCTCACATCCAATCTTACTTGGGGCACACTTAGTTTGAATGGATGACCTCGAAGATTTTTCGTAGTGGCAAGTTGGAAAAAGTCATCACATAGGAGAGCGCAATCCATGCCACGCACGATACGGAAGTTTTGTATCAAGTCTCCGCGCAACTGCCTATAACTCAGAGGATAGAGCTTAAGGTTATTTAGACGAATCTCATTTGGCAGTTCAGCTTGACCTCTTACTAATTTTGTGGCTCGCCGCTGCACCCTTTCGAGCATGTTGTAGTCCTTTTGGGTCCACGGTCGCCAGGCTTGGATCGCATATTCAAGATGTGGCCTTACAAACGTACCAAAGACTTTAAAAAAGCAGTCTTCATCGAAAACTTTAAATGCCCGCTTGATAGCGTACAGTATTGAATTGGCGGATTTAGCTGCCTTGGAACATTGCGTAGAAGGCTTCAGGTTGTCTTTTCATCCAAACTCCAAGATCCTTCTGTGTGTGCTTCTCGGAGTGGCAAACCATTCAAAATAGTAGGGTCGCATATCAGTGACCTGATTTCGATTTCCAAGACGTAGCAGGGTGCATTTGTTTGAGTTGAAGGACAAGAGCCATTTGCGGGATTACTCGTCCAATCGACGAAGATTTTTCTTGGAAATCGTCTCTATCAGCAGCATTTTGTGGATAACGTTCCATGATTTTTATATCGTCCGCAAACATAGCAAAGTTACAGTCCAATTCCTGTACACAATCATTAATGAACAAGAGAAATATGATCGGTCCGAGCACTGAACCTTGTGGGACTCCACTCTTGATGACTGTGCGCTTTGATCGCGATCCGCCTACGCAGACCACTTGGGAACGACCGACGAGAAAAATTCTTGATCCACGTAAGAAGTTTGCCGCCAATACCGTACATTCTCAACTTGTAAAGGAGACGCTGGTGTGGAACACTATCGAAGGCCTTCTGGAAATCAACGTAGGCCACATGCACAGTGTCTTTTTGCATCGAGTGCTTTTGTCCAGCTTTGCATCGTATAAAAGTAAGTTCGTAACACACGATCTTCCCCTACGAAAAGCCGTATTGTGCAGTCGATAAGAGGTTACGGGTTTCTAAATAAATCATCAATTCCTTTTTGACAACCTTCTCCATAACCTTGCAACAGATTGAGGTCAGGCTGACAGGCCTGTAATTTGTAGCAAATGCACGACTACCACTTTTGTGAAGCGGTGCGATGTGGGCTGTTTTCCAGTCGGTAGGAAGAATTCCCATATCGAACGATTTTTGGCACAGAAAGGATAGCGGTTTCGCCAGCTCTCGAGCAAGTTCGAGGAGTAGATTTGCTGGAATCTCGTCGGGGCCAGGGGATTTGCATGCCTTCAGACTTTTTAGTTCTTCAAAGACCGCCGCTTCTTGAAAGAGCATATCCTGAATAAGTGGCACTCCTGTAGTCTCGTAACTTGATGGAATAAAAACAGCTTCTCTAGTGAAAACCGACTGAAAGAACTGGGAAAAGTGTTCAGCTTTGTTTTTATTTTCTGATATCTCGAAACCGTCATCGTTTCTCAAAACAGGAATCGGGTTCCTGTTACGTGTGGTTTTTCTTACATAGCTGTAGAGTAATTTGGGATTGTGAACTGCTCTCTGGAGCAAATCCCCTCTCGTAATCCCGTCGGCTTTGGAAGATCAAGCTTTTAACCTTGTTCCTTTGAGTTTTGTATGCTTGCAAGGCTAAATTTTCATTGGATCGGCAAAATTTCTTCCAAAGCCTTCCTTTCCTGTTAATCTCTCTTTTTATTCATTTTATTAGATTCAACAAATACTCCTTAAATAAATTCCAGTCCTCAGTGACATTCCCGGAGAAGAGAAGATCCCAGTCTATTCGTGATGCCTCAGCTCTCATCTTGCAAAAGTCTCCTCGCCATAGATTGGGCCTGGTTTCATTTATTGCAGATGGCACAGAATATAAACCATACTCCCATGAAAGTACTGCATGATCACTTCGACCAAGTGGAGGTAGGCAGTGTACCTCGTCTATACTGTCAGGATCTTTAGTGAAGACGAGATCTAAACAACTAGCCTGTTGTCCTCCACGCGCTCTCGTTGGAACAAATACATGTTGGGTGAAAAGAGCTTCAAGTGTTGTCTTTAGCAGACGATTATCGAAGGAAAACTTTGAGCTCTGTGCCTGCAGATCATTCCATCGAATGCTGGGTGCATTAAAGTCACCCATGAGAACAACATCAGGTCGACTGCTAATCTCCTTTATATAATATATATATAATATATAATAGGTTTATTGATTTGGCACTGCTTGGGTGCCGTCAAATCCTTAGAACACAGGAAAAAACCTAAAACAAACTCCTCTTTTCATTAAACACTTAAGCTTTGGTTTGTTTGTTTGCTTAAATAGCAGTGTTCGAAATGACGAGTTTGTTTTAAGTAAAAAACCTGTTTTCCAAGGTTAAGAAATAGCAAAAATGAAGTAAAAACAGCTATACAGAACGAAGATGAATTTATCAGGGAAATCATGTTTAGAGTCAAGACTAGTCTGTTATTGACGTGCGAGGGTATTCATTTGACAAAGGTAGAAACGCCTGCGGTCGATTCGAAGGGATAGGTACTTCCAATCAGATGCGAGCGTAGTCGATTCCGGTGTGGGGTCTGCCGAATAATTAGACTTAGTTGACTGATTGCTAAAAAGGTGAAAATAGATTAGGAGCAAGAAGAGTTCAACGGTAAGAAACTTTCAATGCAGTCATAAAGTCTTCATATTTGTATTATATATCATAGTGTTGATTATATTTGATCTAGCTGTATGAAACAGCTAGTACCATTCGTTTCATAAAGCTATATCAAAACCTAGACGTGCGGCTCATTGCGCATTCGAAAAACATGGAGCATAAATGATGTTTAAAAACGGAAAAAAACATACTACTAACAGACAGAGATAAAAAATAATAAGTTTTGCAAGTTAGTTTTAAAGCAAATTGTTTACTAATCATAAAATTATACAAAAAAATAAAGACGCTATCCAAAAACCTTTTTGAAATGTAAAGTTATCATAATTTTTAAAAATAGTTTTAACAATAGAAAAAAAGCTGCTTTTAGATAATGGATATATAAATCATTAAATTGAGAGCCCTTGTGCATAGCCAGAGGATAGGTATTAATGAGTCTTGTAGGTCACTAACCACCACTTATAGCTTGCCCATAACCAGAGGGTGTACCACATAACCAGATGATAAGATTCTTAATCTCTGTGTGCATTGCAGGTCGTCGTAGGTGGTTTATAAAAGGACATGAAATAACTAATCGTGGGAGATTCTGGCCTGAGTATCCGGTTCTAGTTAATGGCTATCACCGCACGCAAAGTACGTTTGGATTTTCTCCAACAAACAAGTATCTGCGTCAGTGTCTGTCCCCGGTGGTCGGTAGAGAGTCATGACTTCAAGGGACTGCGATCCCCGCGTCTTTATTTTCAGCCAAATAGCCTCAATACCATTGCTAATCTTCTCCGTCATTTCACACTGTGAAATACATACATCGCAACTCCTCCACCCTGGCGTTGGGTGCGGTCTCTCCTGAACAGCTGGTACCCGGATAAGGCTACTTCGCAATCACTGATGTTCTGTGACAGCCATGTTTCTGTGATTGATATAATATCGGGAGACAGAACGGCTACCTGAATTCTCAGTTCGTCGAGTTTCGAAAACAGACTTTGGGCGTTGGTATACAGAAATTTCAGGGTGCAGCAGTCAGCAGAGCCAAATTCCGTTTGTCTCGAGTTTGCCAATGCTAATTTGCCGATGCCATCATGAGCATGGACTGGTTCCAAAGCAATGTTGCGTTTCTCTGTATCACGCGTTCCCAGTAAATTACCAGATTGCTCTCTCCAACTGCAAGTCTCCTCTTCATTTCTATCACTAATTCGCGGCGTTTCAGCCGTTCTGCAGGAGAGTAGTCCGGCTGAAAAAAAATCTGTTTATGAGAGTTCCGAAGGTTTGTTTTTCTCGAGAGAAGTAGCTTAGCCTCTTCTTTGTTGTCCAAGACAATTTTGATAGGCCGTGGTTTCACATTTTGGGACTGTTCGATATCCTTTTTTCCGAGCCTAAAGGCAGCACGAACGGTTATCGTCTCTCCTGAATGAAGTATATCATTCAGTAGGTGCTGAAACATAGCAAGATCAGCGGATATCCGTTCCTTTGAGGTGTGTGCATTTGATTCATGTAAGCCCTGGATAACAACGCAGTTCTCTCGGTCTAGGGCCTCTTTTGATTCACTGCCGATCATATTTTTCTCTGAATGACCAGAGGGATTCATTAGGTTTGTTTTTCAACTTTATAATCGTTTTTATGTTGTTTCCCAATGATATCTTGCCACTCATTGGTATTTTTGCTCCCAACTAAGGGCTCTTTAGAACTGCTGGGATAGCCGACAGGAGGTGAGTCTGAAGTCGGAACTGCCTTTGGAAGAGGCATTATTGAAGTTCTCCTGATATTACCGTTATCCAATTTGGTGGTATTGTTGTCCGATTCTGGGATTCTAGGACTTACATTTTTGAATAATATATTACCTTTGCCTTCTGAAACTCGTTTTCTTATTTTCTGGGATCCCTGCCGGTTGCCCTCTTTCCTTACGGGATACTGTTTGACAGCTACATCGAGCTCCGTAGACGTAGCGTCATTTTCCTTGTTGGATGTGATGGCTACGGAAGTTGTGCCTGCGTATGTGCATTTGTCTCCCTCATGTTCCATCGTTAGGGACTGCTTCTTTTCGGGCAAATTGTGAGGAAGTTTCTTTAACTTCTCTATCTCCATCTATTGGCCATCATATCCGACGGTGTCAGTCTTACGCTTTACATCAAGGTGAAACAGGAACGGTGATTTAATAGTGAATAAGAGCATAGTGTAGTGGAATTGTGTCACATCTACCACACTCCCTCCCCGACCTCGGCCCGGTGTAATTACCCAGTCAAGAAGAATGCAGGCGGGACATGGTTCAAGGGGCTGACCCCTTGACGTGCCGCCAAACCCGGTTTGGATCTCACGGAGGGGAAGTTCCATTAACGCCACATTATAAATGGATCCTTGTAGCCTGAATCCTCGGCTGCCAGTTAGCCCATCCACATAGCACACACTTAGCTGACTAGGTTCTCTGCGTTATCCCATCAGTTGGCAACCTGACAGGTTACAGCGTGGATGGTCCCGTGATATCTCTTATCAAGTCAGCCTCTTTCTGGTGAACAAAATACGCTGAGCCGTTGACTTCTCTCTCTATTCCTATTCCCATGTCCCAGTCACAGGCAGAGCCGGTCCGTGCACTTGTGCGCGGAATGGCCTTTGCTGCAGATATATCAAATGAACTTGCCTGCCGGAACTATGTACAGGACCTGGATCCTCAAAAAAAGCAAAAGAATTTAAGATAAAACGGGGTTTAGCGACTCATATCTCACATTTTTGACAGCGTCACAGATAAATATATAAATTGTATATTTAAGGCCCAGAGGGCCCCATCATTACAAACTTAGTACCGTGGTTTAAATAAATACAAAGTGGATAATTGCTGCACTATGTGAGCATCCATATGAACAGCAGAAATGAGTAGTATGGTAAACATATCCGATTCAAAAAGATTTGCCATTTTTAAAACAAAAGTTAACAATCGTTGGCATATACGGTGAACTCGAAAAGAAGAAGTAAAAAAACTCCTAGGTTTATAATATCAAGGGAGCTGCCTCAAATACCAGGAGGACCCTTTTCAAAATCCAAAAGTTGCGAGTTTGGGAAGGAAACAGACAATAAGGACTTTATATCTTCCGAAGTTAAATGTTTGCGTAATTTGGTTTTGAAAATAGCTAATGTAGACGACAACCTAATTTGCAGGGGTAGATTATTCCATATGAAAGCATATTTGGAGGCAAAAAACTGAGACCGGTTAGTTGTGGAGCTAAGGGGTGGTGAAATGATCATGGAGGAATTACGAGTGGCATAGGGGTCGATTAACCGGAGTGAGAGCGTTAATTCGTGGGAGATTTGGGCTAGAGTTAACGCGAAACAGGAAGCAGAGACCGGCTTACAGTCTTCTAACCCAGAGAAATTTAATGTTTGCTAACTGGCATCTATCCGTATAGGAGATACTGGATCCAGGAAGAGAAAAATAGTCTTCGAGTAAAAACCCTCTGAACTTTTTTTCAATCTTACTGCGGTCAGAGGCGTTCATCAGCCCAAATAGGGGACAGCAGTATTCGAGGATAGGAAGAACAAACATGCGGTATAGGTTTAACTTTATTTCCGGAAGGAAGAAATTATGTGATATAAAAACCACATATCTGTGCAGCCTTTGCAGAAATTCGATCTGCATGAGGCGATAATGCTAGCTTATTTCGTGTAACTTAGACCTTAGTCTTTTTATGGTTGATCGTTCTAAAAGTGTACTATTTTTGAAATACTAGGGGTCCAGGAAGCTTCGCAGGGGCAAAAACACATGAAACTGCTCTTGGATGGAGAAAAATTCCATCTGCCAAGTACAACTCAACGTGAGAGCATAAGTAGATCAGTGTTGATTTTGTCAACGCAACTATTAGCAGTGTTTTTGAAAATGAATAAATGCACTTGAGATCGTCAGCGTAAACGAAATTTTGTGAATTTGTGAGTAAAAGTTTGAAATTTCGTTTAATGTACAGAATGAAGAAGGGGACCTAGAACGGTGCCTTGAAAAAAACGCCACTCGTGATCGGTTGAGGCGTCGAATAGCTATTACCTAATAAGAACTTCTGGCTGCGGTTAGACAAGTAGGAACCAATGAAGTCAAGGAGAGGAGGCCGGATGCCGAGGGCTTCCAGTTTCACTAGAAGACGTTTGTGCGGTACCTTGTCAAAGGCTTTGCTCAGGTCAACGTAGATCAAAACCACTGACTGTTGCTCGTTACGAAGGGAAGTGATGAGGTTAAGAAAAGCTAAGTGACACACTTCGCATGATCTTCCAGGTAGAAAACCATATTGCGAGTCGCTTAAGAGCTTATTTTTCTTGGCAAAGTCGAGAATTTGATTTAAAATATTTTTTCAAGAGTTTTGCGAGAGCCGGGGGTTTTGTGAACGCCTCGATAATTATTTACGTCCGAACGAGATCCCGACTTGAAGACAGGAAGAATAATAGATTTCTTCCATGAGTCAGGAAAGAATCCGTTTAAAAGATAAACTGAGAATAAATGGCTAAGCAATCGGGGAAAGCTCGGCACTCTCTTAATAACTGAGTTCGGAATACCGTCATTTCCCCGAAGAGTGCGAGTTTTTTTCAGACGAATTATTTGCTTGCAATTATTTCTAAGGAGAAATCAATAGTGCTGATAACATTCAATGAGGATGCCTGAAATGTCGGAACCGGTTCAGATTCCATCGTAAGATGATTTGCAAAGAATGCACTAAACAGTTCTGCCTTGTCAGAGTCTTCCAGAACGAAGTTCTTGTCTTCATTTAGTAATGGAGGAATTTCATAACCTCGTTTAGAAGAGGATCGACGGCGGAACAGTTGAGCAACAGATTTTGCAGAGTTTGGCTCACTGAGTGCGCAAGATTCCCTCTGTCTGTCACGTGCAAGACGAATCTTAGAGGCTTATTCAAAAATCTCTGCGATCCTTAGATGTACATATAATGAACTAGTTTATTGATCTTTCAACTGCTTTTTCAATTTCTTTAGTCGTGGCAAAAGAAAGTGAGGAACGGAGGATTCCGAGACGTAGGGCTTGTCTATTTTGGTTGGCACAAGCTCCAGGATGTTATTTGAAACGACTGACACTAAGTCACAAAGACTTGCTGCGTCGTTCATGGAGGAGAGATTTTGCCAGTCCAATGAGTCCAAAAAGTTACTAATTAAGCTCATATCTGCGAGGTCAAAAGCATGATAGGTACGAACGGCACTAGCCTTTTTCGATGAAACAATTGGAAGGCAACAGTGAATTAGTGTATGGTCACTTTGGAAGAGACCCTGCTTAAAATCAATGAAGAGGGGAGCAATGTCGTTTGTGAAAATCAGGTCTTAAATATGCTTGTCTCTCGTTGAAGAACGGACAACCTGGGACCAATTAGCAAAATTAATGGTATCGAGGAAAGGCTGAAATCTGGGTGGACAAGATTTTGAAATCCAGTCAATTTCAGGAAAATTAAAGTCCCCAGCGTTTATTCTAATGTTAAAATTGGACTTCGAAATCAATTTAAAAATTTCACAAAGTTTTGCATCATTATCGGATGATGAATTAGGCGGGTTGTAAATACAACCGAGAATCGCCTTTTGCCGGGGCGACAGGATAATGGATGCGAAGCAGTAATTACCAGAGAATGACGTAACATTTAGATAAAAAGGGGTGCTTAAATGAAGATTTAATATAGAGAAGACAACCTCCACCACGCTTACTAATGCGGTCTGCTTTTATATAGTTAAGTTTTGAATTGTAGGTCATCTTCTTGGCAATGATAAATGACCAAAACAGACTGGTCAGAAAAAAGGGTAAATGAGCAGATAGTGAAAAATATCCTTGGGCATTTTTTTGCAAAAGCGTATGTTGAGTGAGAATTGTGGGTTTTTTAGAAGAAAAACATAAGCGTTTGGTAAGACCAACACGCTGATGAGAGTGTATGAGGGTTCAAAACGCTCCTCGTCGTGAGAGAAATCATATGACGATAGGGGCTGTTTTTCACCAACACAGGTGTGATCACAAAGTGTATTGACTAGCTAAAAGCGTCACCGTTTAGGACGCTAGACAGGGTTAACCATCGCACGCATCATCCGTACGTTTAGGGCCGAACAGGAGTCATTCAGAGGAAATTATGATCGGCAGTGTTTCTAAGAACGCCAAAGACCGCGAGAAATGCGTAGTTATCCAGAGTTAACCTTAATCAAATGCTTCTACCTTGAATGAAAGGATCTTCGCTGACCTTACTATGTTTTAGCACCTGCTGAACGATATACTTCATTCGGGATAGAAAGCAACCGTTCGCGCAGCCTTCAGGATCGGAAAAAATGATATTGAACAGTCCGAAACTGGGAGATCACGGCTTTTAAAAATTGTCTTGGACAATAAGGAAGAGGCTAAGCTAGTTCTCTTTAGAAAGACCAACCTCTGAAACTCTCATTAGCCGGTTTTGTCATACGGACTACTCTCCAGCAGAACGTATGAAATGCCGCGAATAAGTGATGGAAATGAAGAGGAGACTTGCAGTTGGAGAGAGCAGCCTGGTTATTTTCAGGAGACGCGTGATACAGAGAAACGTGGCATTGCTCTGAAACCAGCCAATGCTCATAATTGCAGGGGCCAAGCTGTACTGGCAAACTCGTGACAAATAGAATTTGGCTCTGCCTAGTGTTGCCAACTTAAATTTCTGTATACCAACGCCCAAAGTCTGTTTTCGACGCTCGAAGAACTGAGAATACAGGCAGCCGTTCTGTCTCCTGACATTATAGCAATCAAATAAACACGGCTGTCACATAACATCAGTGATTGTGAGGTAGCCTTATTCGGGTACCATTTGTTCAGGAGGGACCGCACCCACTGCCAGTGTGGAGGGGTTGCGGTGTTTGTTAAGTACAATTTCACAGGTTTTGAAAAGACAGAGAAGATTAACGCTGATATTAAGGCTTATTGGCTGACAATAAAGACGCGAGGATCGCAGTCCCTTTAAGCCATGATTCTCTACCAACCACCCGGGACAGACACCAACGCTGATACTTGTTTGTTGGAGAACATAAAGGAGATTGGAATTCAACCTGATTTTGTTCTTATGGGTGACTTCAATGCACCCAGTATTCGATGGAACGATCTGCGGGCGCAGTGCTCAAAGTACTCCTTCAATCGCCGTCTGCTAAAGACAACACGTGAAGCTCTTCTCACACATGTATTTGTTCCAATGAGAGCTCGTGGAGGACAACATGCTAGTTGTTTAGATCTCCTCTTCACTAAAATTCCTGATAGTTTAGACAAGGTACACTGCCTACCTCCACTTGGCCGAAGTGATCCTGCAGTACTTTTATGGGCGTATGGTTTATATTCTGTGCCATCTGCAATAAATGAAACAAGGCCTCATCTATGTCGAGGAGACATTTTCAAAATGAGAGCGGAGGCATCACGAATAGACTGAGGTCTTATCTTCTCGAAGAACGTCACTGAGGACTGGAATTTATTTAGGGAACGGTTGTTGAATCTACTAAAATGCCACTGTCTGTCAGCAAAACTAAGGATATCTAACAGCCCGAAGTCGTTAACAAGATATCTAGAAAGATAGATCAACAGGAAAGGAATTCCTTGGAAGTCTTTTTGCCGATCCAGTGAAAATTTAGCCTTGCAAGAAAACAAAATTCAAAGGAACATGGTTAAAAGCTTGATCTTTAAAAGACGACAAAAAAACGCGAGAGATTTGCTCCAGCGACCATTTTACAATCCCAAATTGCTCTACAGCTATTTAAGAAAAAGTACAGGTAACAGGAACCCGATTCCTGTTATGAGAAACGATTACGGTTTCAAGATAGCAGAAATCAAAAACAAAACTAAGCACTTTTCACAGTTCTTTCACTCGGTTTTCACCAGAGAAGCTGTTATTATTCCATTTAGTTACGAGATTATGGAAGCGCCAATTATTCAGGTATGCTCTTTCGAGAAGAGGCGGTCTTTGAAGAACTTAAAAATCGGAAGGCATGCAAATTCTCTGCCAGGTGGCCATCCCATTGTAGTTGCACTTATCTCCACATTGCGTTGACACTGAGGATTCCGGTTCGTTCCAGCACTTCTGTACTCGGAATCCTGTTCTGCCGTTTCAGCTTCAGTATTCAGCGGTGGCAGTTGAGTTGGAAGTGATTCAGTTTCCTGGCTAAGGTGGAGTAGACTGTCCAGGTCTTCGCTTCATACATGAGTGTCATCACGACGACGGCCTTACACACCTTCAATTTTATTTTTAGTTGTTCCTCGTGGCGATTCTATGCGGAGGCTTACAGACTTCGAAATGCCTGGCTGGCTTTGGAGATCCAGTGCGCAAACTCGTCATCGATTCTGGTGTCTTTTCACTGTATGCATCCAAGGAAAACAAGTTGCCATGAGGAGAGATTTATGCAGTGTTGGGCGACGCTTGGCCCTTTATTACTGTTGTTTCCATGTTTATGTTTAGTCTGAAATTGATACAGCCGGCAGCGAAGAGGTCCATGCTTCTTTGCATTTCCCCATCTGTCGCAGTGTTGAGAAAACAGTCGTCCGCAAAGAGCAGGTCGTTAGCTGTAGTCATAGGCATATGAATTTGGGGCTGCAAATGCCGGATATCGAAGTGTCCATCGATTCAGTATGCGATGCGGACTACGGGCTTCTCATGATGGTAGGTGCCCACAAGCATGGCAGGAAACATGAGACTGCAAAGACTGATGGTCAGTTCGAGGATGCGCTTCAGTCCGCGAATGCTTCAGAGACCGTCCTATTGTCATTGATGCACGCAATCACCACGTTGAGGAATCGACGCCGTATGTGCGTCAACCACTAAGGGGAGCCGAATTGCTGCATGAATTTCCACAGTCCATCTCGGTAAACCATGCCAGAGGCTTTCATCACATTCAAAACGGTAGTGTAGAGGTTGGTTCGCATATCCTGGCGATGTACGAAAGTTATGTCGGTTTATCTGCTGTGTTGTATATTGTTTATTTTGAGGGATATGGGTATAACCCTTGTTGACCCTATTTATGTACGATGGAAATTATAAATGTGATTATATACAGACAACATAAAATACAGTTCAAAATTTTACATCGAAGGTGTAATGGTACGACACACATAAATTCATATAAGGAAGTAAAGCTAATTTTATTTTATTTATTTATTGGCAATTTACAGGCATGGTCAAAAATATATAAAGAGAAGAGTGTCAAGCTGACAGTGAAAAAACTCCTGATCATTGTTTCAGGTGTTTTCAGGAGAAAAAACTGCAGCTTATTGAGTAATTAAAGTTCAGTACAAGGAAGCGTTAACACAGGTGCCCGGTGAAGAACTTCTCCATTTAGTGTTATAGATCCGGTATTCTGTACCAGCAGATATGTTGGCGAGCGGCTGTTCGCTGTCGACTGCGAAATAAGCCGATTGAGGTCTGCAAAGCCAGCAATATTGCCCTCAGCATGAAGTCAAGCGCAGGGTTCAGAGTCCGTGAACGCCATCAGAACGAAAGAGAGCTTCCGCAGAGTCAGCACCCAAATGTTTTGGAAGGTGTCCTGAATGTAGAAAACAAGTGACAGCTCGCGTAAACAAGGGATAGCTTTGCTGAATTTTGAAACTTCTGGGTAGCTTATTCCAGATTGCTATAGCGTTTACCGGAAAAAAACTGTCAGTATCTAACTGTGCGTGCCAAAGGAAGAAATAAAAATACATCTCATTGACTGGTGCGCCGAGATGGGTCGAGCTGCCTCAGAGATGTAAGGGGGTTAAATGTACAAATGTTTATAAGTTTAAACAGGAAAAATAATCCCTTCTGTAATCTACGAAGCCAGAACGGTCGAGGCTTGTAAGCTTACAGCGTTGTTGGTAGGACAGATTTCGGTGTTCTGAATATAAAACTCCCTTTTTGTAAAGAATTGCTGGACTGATTCCATCTTCTTTCGTTCACTAGCGTGCATAAGGCTAAATAAAAATGAGCAGTATTCCAGACTAGGCCTGACATACATTTTATAGAGGCTGATTCTAATGTTGACGGTTTTAAAATTTCTGAGAATAAACCCAGTAGTTTGGCATGCTTTGGAGACAATCAGGGCGCACTGCTCTGACAGATTAAGATTACTAGAATATGATATGCCCAGATCCTTTAAACTCCGGGCACATGTAGGTCGTGACCGTCTATGCTTAGGTGTGACTGATGGTTGTCGCCACTTGGGAGTTCAGACCATGCTATAGTTGTTTCTTCACTAGAAATCGAGGCTGATGAAACGTTTTCAAAAAAATATAGCTTTTTCACGATTTCCGATCAGCAAATATGGGGGAATTACTAACACATCTTAATTCCCACGATTGGACTAACTTCTTTCTATGTTTGGATGTGAATGTTTGTACTGATACATTCTACCAAGTTCTAGGTCCATTCATTTCTCGTTTTGTTCCTCGGAAGAAAATAATTAATGTCAAGGATGAAGTCTGCCTCCCTTTACCTTTCCGCCGTAGATTGCGTAGACTCTCGCGTCGTTTTCATCGACTAAATGACACTTCCGTTCTGCCATTGATCCAGCAAATCTTTGAACAGGCTAAGAGGCTCTCCGACGAAAAGCGAATAGCTGAAGAGGTTAACTTTGCCGAAAACCCTTCGTACAATGTTGCAAAACTCTTTTCGCGGACAGTAAAAGCGCAGAGAAAAACTCAGTACCCTGTACTTCGAGACGCTTTTGGAAACCCTATAGCTGACGCTAAGTTGACAGCTGATAGCTTCAATGCTTTCTTGTCTAGAACTTTCAGTGAACATTCGGTCGCCCCCTTTCCAAACTTACGGGTTCGGACCGGTAACGTCCTCGAAAACATAACTTTTACCCTCTGGGACGTAACCGTAGCCATTCGGCGTTCTCGCCAATCTTACAGTCCTGGACGAGATGGCGTCCCGGTCAGCGTTCTAAAGGCGGATGCAAATAATATATTTCCGTCACTTCTGTATAAGATATTCAATCTTGCTCTTGAAAGTGAAACCTTCCCTATTTTATGGAAGGAATCGCACATTTTGCCTATACCCAAACACGGCCGAACTACGTCATTTGACGACTTTAGGCCAATAAATACACTGCCAGCAGCCTCGAAGATATTAGAGACCTTGATTAAAGACAAGTTGATGCGTCACCTAACAGAGAATAACCTACTTAATGCGGCTCAGCATGGGTTTCTCGAAAAAAAGATCTTGTGACACCTGCCAGCTCTCTTTACTTTGATCATGTGCTACAATCTAGAGATAGTGGTTTTGCAATTTACACCGTTTATTTCGACTTCACGAAGGCTTTTGATCGTGTTGACCACGATCTCCTCCTGCTGAAACTTACCTCTTCGGCATAGGTAACAAGCTTCTGAACTTAATATCCTCCTATTTGAATGATCGCGCACAACGGGTAAAAATTTCCGATGTTATCTCCAACCCCACGCACGTGAGGAGTGGAGTTATTCAGGGTAGTGTACTCGGCCCGCTTCTATTTTGCCTTTTTGTGAACGATGTTCCTGATTGTTTTCAGTATGGTAGGCCCTTTAGGTACGCTGATGATTTAAAAAGTTGCCTATCGTTATAAACCGGTCGATCGCCACATTGTGCTTGAGCTCTTAAAAAGGATCTTCAAGCCTTCGCTCAGTGGTGTCGCACATGGCGCCTTTCGCTCTCTTGGCACAAATGCTCCGTTATGGTTAGTTGTGACAACCATCAGCCCCATCTAAGCATAGACGGTCATGACTTAAATGTGCCCGGGTTTATAACGGATCTGGGCATATCATATTCTAGTAGTCTTAATCTGTCAGAGCACTACGCCCTGATTGTCTCTAAAGCACGCCAAACCACTGGGTTTATTCTCAGAAATTTTAAAACCCTCAATATTAGGACCAGCCTTTATAAAATGTATGTCAGACCTAGTCTGGAATACTGCTCGTTTCTATTTAGCCTTCTGCACGCGAGTGAACGGAGGAAGATAGAATCAGTCCAGCACTTCTTTACTAAAAGAGTTATTACTTCAGAGCACAGAAACCTGTCCTACCAACAACGCTGTGAGCTTACAAGCCTCGACCCGTTGTTGCTTCGTAGAATACAGAAGGGACTATTTTTACTGTTCAAGCTTTTAAACGGTTTTACCTTTAACCCCCTTACATCCCTGAGGCAGCTCGACCACTGTCAGCGCACCAATCATAGAGATGTATTCTTATTTCTTCCTTTGGCACGCACCGTTAAATACCGTAATTTTTTTCGGTAAACGCTATAGCAATCTGGAATAAACTACCCAGAAGTATTAAAATTCAGCAAAACTATCCTTTGTTTACGAGAGCTGTCACTAGTTTTCTACATTCAGGACACCTTCCGCGAATTTTGGGTGCTGATTCTCTGGAAGCTCTCTTCCGTTCTGATGGCGTCCACGGACTCTGAATCCTATCCGGACTTCATGCTGAAGGCAATATTGCTGGCTGTGCAGTCCGTAATCGGGTTATGTCAAAGTCTACAGCTAGCAGCCGCTCGCTGGCATGCTTGCTGCTAGTACAGAAGACCAGATCCACAACACCGAAAGGATAAGTAGTACACCGTGCACCTGTGTCAACACTTCCCTGTCCTAAACTTTAATCTGTTCAACAAGCTGCAGTTTTTTCTCCTGAAAATACTTTAAAGAACGATCAGGAGTTTTTTTCACTGTCAGCTTGACACCCTACTGTATATATCCCTTTTGACCTTGCCTGTAAACTGGCAATAAATAAATAAATAAATAACGGAGGACTTGTGCCAAGAAAGTAAAAAGCGCCATGTGAGACACCACTGAGCAAAGGCCTGAAGATCCTTTTTTATGAGCTCAAGCATTATGTTGCGATCGACCGGTTTATATAGATAGGCAACTTTTAAATCGTCAGCGTACATAAAGGGCCTACCATACTTAAAACAATCAGGAACATCTTTCACAAAGAGGCAAAATAGAAGCGGGCCGAGCACGCTAACCTGAATAACTCCGCTCCTCACATGCGTGGGGTTGGAGATAACATCAGAAATTTTAACCCGTTGTGCGTGAGCATTCAAATAGGAGGATATTAAGTTCAGAAGCTTTTTACCTATGCCGAAGGAGGCAAGTTTCAGCAGTAAGAGATCATGGTCAACACGATCAAAAGCCTTCGTGAAGTCGAAATAAACGGTGTAAATTGCAAAACCGCTGTCTCTAAATTGTAGCACATGATCAAAGAAAGAGAGCTGGCAAGTGTCACAAGACGTTTTTTCGAGAAACCCATGCTGAGCTGCATTAATTGGGTTATTTTCTGTTCGATGACGCATCATCTGGTCTTTGATCAAGGTCTCGAAGATCTTTGAGACTGCTGGTACTGTATTTATTGGCCTAAAGTCGTCAAATGACATAGGTCGGCCGTGTTTGGGAATAGGCAGTATGTGCGACCCTTTCCATAAAATAGGGAAGGTTTCACTTTCAAGAGCAAGATTAAATATTTTATACAGAAGGGACGGAAATATATCGTATGCATCCACCTTTAGAACGCTGATCTGGATGCCATCTGGTCCAGGACTGTAAGATTGACGTAAACGCCGAATGGCTACGGTCACGTCCCAGAGGGTAAAAGTTATGGTTTCGAGGACGTTACCGGTCCAAACCCGGATGTTAGGAAAGGGAGCGACAGTATGTTCCCTAAACGTTCTAGACAAGAAAGCAATGAATCTATCAGCAGTCAACGTAGCGTCAGCTATAGGGTTTCCTAAGGCGCTGCGTTTTTCTCTGCGCTTTTACTGTGTGCGAAAAGAGCTTCGTAAAATTTAACGAAGGGTTTTCGGCAAAAATAACCTCAACAGCTTGTTGTTTTTCATCAGACAGCCTCTTATAATCTTCAAAGATTTGTTGGATCAAGAAGTTAGTCCAATCGTGGGAATTTAGTTGTGTTAGCAATTCCCTCATATTTGCTGATCTGAAATCACGGAAAAAGCTATATTTTTTGTAAAACTTTTCAGTAGCCTCTAGTTCTAGTGTAGAAAGAACTATAGCATGATCAGATCTCCTAAATGGATCTAAAGGTGACACTGACAATGGCTGACAACCTCTACAGAAAATAAGATCAAGCATGTTTGATCCTCGGGTGGGAAAATTAACTACCTGGTGCCACATGCCTATATCTATGGCCTCAAGTAGGTCTTCGAACTTTGCAGGACCGGAAGTTTGAAACCAATGAACTTCGGGAAGATTTAAGTCACCGACAATCAAGCAGTACTTCAAATTTAAGTCAACTCCGATGTGAAATGCCTGCGAGAGACAAAGATCATAATCCTCACTGGCATTGGGTGGGCGATAGACACTACCAACGAGTAAAGAGTAGTTATCTTTTATAACTACTCGGAGCCAACAGCCCTCTTCTACCGCGGTAAATTGGCGATAGTCCAACGGAAGAAATGTAAGTGGTTGTCTAACATAGAAAAAGCTTCCTCTGCCACGGCCCTCGTGTCAATCATGCCGAATATTTTTGACTATTGTTTTAAAAATGGCTAATCGTTATGAATCGGTTATGCCTATCATATTACTCATTTCTGCTGTTTATATGACTGCTCACATAGTACAGCAAATATGCTTGTTTGTATGTATTTATACCGCGATACACATTTTGTAATGAAAGTGCACTCTTTGCCTTAAATATAAAAATTTATTTATTTAAAACTCTAAATGCCCGATTGATAGCGTACAGTATTGAATTGGCGTATTTAGCCGCCTTGTAAAATTGCGAAGAAGGCTTCAGGTTTTCTTTCATCTTAATGCCGAGATCCTTCGGTGTTTGTGCTTCTCGGGGTTGCATACCGTTCAAATAGTTTAGTTGCATATCAGTGCCCTGATTTCGATTTCCTAGACGTAGCAGGGCACATTTGTTTGAGTAAAAGAACAAGAGCCATTTTCGGGACCACTCGTCCAATCGACGAAGATTTTCTTGGAAATCGTCTCCATCGGCAGCATTGTCGATAACTTTCCAGATTTTTATATCATCCGAAAACATCGCAAATTAAAAGTCCAATTCCTGTACACAATCATAAATGAACAAGAACAATAAGATCGGTCCAAGCACTGAACCTTGTGGAACTCCACTCTCGATGACTGTGCACTTCGATCGCGCTCCGCCTACACAGACCAATTGGGAACGACCAACGAGAAAATTCTCGATCCACTTAAGAAGTTTGCCTCCAATACCGAAAATTCTCAGATTTCAAAGGAGACGTTGTAAACTTACTTCCTTCTTTAGCCGATTCTTAATTCAGTTGGCTTGGAGCTGAAGAGCTTGTCCGTCTCTTCCGCTTTTTTGCCAACTTTTATGCCTTTTTGAGGGTCAGGGTGTCCTCCAGGACTCTGACTGCGTACACTGTTGTGTTTGCAGGTGGCTGCAGGTTATTCTGCAGCAAATAGTCACGCTTCTTTGATTTTTTTTGGCCACATGACACAGTACGCACGGTCTGTCCCCGATCGGTACCACGTTTTCGGGCACTTCAGGCGACAGCACCTAACCATTGTGGACGTTGCCAGGGAAGCTGCGGCGTAACTGTACAGACCGTGGTACACTCTCATCGTCGTCCAACAGCATTGTGCATATTGGCAACTCAGGCCAGCGTCTTACGGAAAATCACCTGTACACCTCTGGGGCTATGTTTGTTGAAGTCTTTATTGTATTGCGAACGATTGGTAAAAAAAGACGCAAATGGAAATGCCAAAAATTTATCCAACACTTCAATTCGTCCCACATCTTCGTGTCGATGAAATAAACTATGAATATTATATACAGGACTATTCAATGTGGCAAAAGCTGATAAAAATTTATTTAACAAAATGCGAACAAAATCAAAACAGGGTTTATGTAAAATTCGATGACAAAAAATATAAACTGCAACGAAAAATTGTAAAAAATGCTGAAAACGGTCATTTCCAAGATAGGATTTCAAAACAACAGGGCCTTTGCATAGCAAAAACTGACAAAATTTGTTCACCTTTCAAAACTATAGAAAATCAAGTGTCCTACACTTCGGCGAAAATTCCATCGGCAAGCACTGACTGCATTTCGGATGTGGTCATCTAGTGTTGGAGAAAACCTAATCACACTCAACCTCAGCAGATGGAGTAACTTCCGCATTAACCCAAGCACACCATGTACATACAGTCTATTTGGAAGCAGCCAACCATGTCAATAGATAACTCATCGAAACGCGATATGCCTCTGTGGTGGTCCCTGCTTTCAAGATTGAAACGAACGGTCGTCCCGAAGACACCCGCTCTACACAGGAAACTTCATGCGGTTTGCAATATAAATTCCGACATGACAGCACCCACAATGCTTTCCGTTACCTTCACCAAACGACGAACCTGTGGCATCCATAGTACCCATTGTGGGATTTCACCTGTTGGACATATGAGTGCGGTGGTGAATCGCATTCGACATTGGATAATTGAACCTTCATAAATTCCCCGGTTTTTGGGACCCTCAGGTCAATTCCCAAAAATTATTTCAATTAATCATTTAGCGGCTCCGGCTTGCCGAACCCAGAGAACTTACCTCCGACCAATGGCTGTCCAGCTACCGGGTAGTTTACCCGAGCAAGAATTGGCCAGAGGAATGTTCCTGATCCTTAACACAACTTCATACCATCGATGTGCAACGGGATATTGTTTTCAGGAATTTGTTTGCTCGCCGGCTGTTTTGATCATCCAGCAAACCACGTCCTCGGCCCAGGTGGACAAAGCTCCCGTTCTTCAGGACCTTGTTACTGCACGTACATGGAGTACTCAGTAGCGTTCTTGGTTCCTTTGGAACTTCTGGATGGTAAGGTTGGAGCATATTCAACAAAACTTTAATAGTTTGCTAGTGGTATGTTCGTTTTCAGGTGGACGTCTTACAAATCCTGAGTAAGTATCTGCCTTGCACTTTGCTCATGTGTTCTGTCACTCCTTTAGATTCTGCACTCAAACTCACACTAACAGTGCCCGAAAACCTACCAGTTGAGTCTTCGGAAAAACCTTCAGGCATTTGAGGCTCTGGTGAGGGCGAAGGACCATCTGCTACTTCGGTCGTGGCACAATACGTCCGCTTTGCCCGCCAAATTCGCTTAAACCCCAGGTGATCCGCGTGATTTCGTAATATTTCTGCTTATGGTTACTTTTCCTGGACAACAGAAGACGATATATAAAGGACATAAGGGCATATTTAACATTCAGTCAAGTACAAAAATTACTTTTTATGTTTTACATTACTCGAGCAAATGTATTTTTACGTGAAATTTAAAGGCACAACTTAACAAATTATCTTAATACAACATCTCCAGGTCACTGGATGACCTATCACAGTATTATCTGCTTTGCAACCAATAATTCAATCTTAAAAGTCACACAGAAAGGCTCGGCACAAGCTTGGCAGCTAAATGCCCTCCAAAGCATTTATAATCAGTTCATCACAGTACCCACTAACTACGCTTTGACACTATTTTATCTAGTAAATATTGCCTTTTTGAGGTTTACTTTAAACACAATACCTTTCGCAAGTCTTTGCAACAAACCTGACTATATTGCAAATATGGCTATAAAGTCGACGGAGCCAGGCCAATTCTTACCCCCCGGGTTGCCCCTATTGAAGTGGCTATGTGTTGGTTTAGGCCTAATTGCTGGAAAATTAAGTGATTTATTGTCATCGTGTGGAACGATTGATACGAGTGAATAAACATTTTAATGTTAGAACGTTCTGAATCGGCACTAAATAAGTAAATGCTGGGACTAGACCGAACGCCGTCTATTTTGGGTGCTAGTGTAGAGGAAGGAACGATGCACCTCAGTGGCTTGGACTATAAAGTGGCGGCAGCAACCACCCGTAACCTAAGTGGGTTAACCTGCTTGACTTTTATTTGTAAGAAGTTCTAAAACAACGAAATACAGAGCCCTACCACAAAATATTTCATGCAGTCACATCGCGTTCATAACGCCAACCTCATAAACAGTGCACCCTACGCGTCCTTCTGCAGACATCTTCGCCATCTTTTGTCATTCCGGCTGCCCGTATGTAAAGGTGTCAGTCTGTCTCTTAGTTGAAGACAATTATACGGGAAATCCTTGAAAATGTGCAAAAAGCCTCATCTGACTGTGTCAGGAGGCCAATCGCGCTCCTACAACTGCGAACACAATGAAAGTGGCAGTACATCCTCATGAAAAAGGGCTGGCGTCCCACACACTGGTTGACTTATTGCTAATCCAAACACATGCTATCTTGGAAAACGCATTGGACCGTGCCACCAGTTTGATGATAGTCGATGGGATTCGGATCTGTTCTCAGCTACTTTGGGTGTCAATCCAATATCCAACTCTGATACTTTATCCCATAAAATACCCTCTAGCAGCTTGGA
>WEDG01010845.1:0-10945 GCA_017591395.1 Schistocephalus solidus | reverse complement strand
CGAGCGGGACTCAGAATAGGTGGAGGTAAGTCAGGTTCCAAAGTTAACACTTGGGTTTTGTGTAGAAATGTTGTAAGGAAGAAGCTTCAGCCACGGTCAGAATAGGTGGAGGTAAGTCAGGTTCTAAGGTTAATACTTGGGTTTGTGTGTAGAAATGTTGTAGGGAAGAAGCTTCAGCCACAGTCAGAATAGGTGGAGGTAAGTAAGGTTCTGAAGTTAACACTTGGGTTTGTGTGTAGAAATGTTGTAGGGAAGAAGCTTCTCAGCCACGGTCAGAATAGGTGGAGGTAAGTCAGGTCTAAGGTTAATACTTGGGTTTGTGTGTAGAAATGTTGTAGGGAAGAAGCTTCTCAGCCATAGTCAGAATAGGTGGAGGTAAGTAAGGTTCTGAAGGTAATACTTGGGTTTGTGTGTAGAAATGTTGTAGGGAAGAAGCTCTCAGCCACAGTCAGAATAGGTGGAGGTAAGTAAGGTTCTGAAGTTAATACTTGGGTTTTGTGTGTAGAAATGTTGTAGGGAAGAAGCTTCAGCCACGGTCAGAAATAGGTGGAGGTAAGTAAGGTTCTGAAGTTAATACTTGGGTTTGTGTGTAGAAATGTTGTAGGGAAGAAGCTTCTCAGCCACGGTCAGAATAGGTGGAGGTAAGTCAGGTTCTGAAGTTAATACTTGGGTTTGTGTGTAGAAATGTTGTAGGGAAGAAGCTCTCAGCCATAGTCAGAATAGGTGGAGGTAAGTAAGGTTCTGAAGTTAATACTTGGGTTTGTGTGTAGAAATGTTGTAGGGAAGAAGCTCTCAGCCACGGTCAGAATAGGTGGAGGTAAGTAAGGTTCTGAAGTTAATACTTGGGTTTGTGTGTAGAAATGTTGTAGGGAAGAAGCTCTCAGCCACGGTCAGAATAGGTGGAGGTAAGTAAGGTTCTGAAGTTAATACTTGGGTTTTGTGTAGAAATGTTGTAGGGAAGAAGCTTCTCAGCCATAGTCAGAATAGGTGGAGGTAAGTAAGGTTCTGAAGTTAATACTTGGGTTTGTGTGTAGAAATGTTGTAGGGAAGAAGCTTCTCAGCCACGGTCAGAATAGGTGGAGGTAAGTCAGGTTCTGAAGTTAATACTTGGGTTTGTGTGTAGAAATGTTGTAGGGAAGAAGCTCTCAGCCACGGTCAGAATAGGTGGAGGTAAGTAAGGTTCTGAAGTTAATACTTGGGTTTGTGTGTAGAAATGTTGTAGGGAAGAAGCTTCTCAGCCACGGTCAGAATAGGTGGAGGTAAGTAAGGTTCTGAAGTTAATACTTGGGTTTGTGTGTAGAAATGTTGTAGGGAAGAAGCTTCTCAGCCACGGTCAGAATAGGTGGAGGTAAGTAAGGTTCTGAAGTTAATACTTGGGTTTGTGTGTAGAAATGTTGTAGGGAAGAAGCTTCTCAGCCACGGTCAGAATAGGTGGAGGTAAGTAAGGTTCTGAAGTTAATACTTGGGTTTGTGTGTAGAAATGTTGTAGGGAAGAAGCTCTCAGCCACGGTCAGAATAGGTGGAGGTAAGTCAGGTTCTGAAGTTAATACTTGGGTTTGTGTGTAGAAATGTTGTAGGGAAGAAGCTCTCAGCCACGGTCAGAATAGGTGGAGGTAAGTCAGGTTCTGAAGTTAATACTTGGGTTTGTGTGTAGAAATGTTGTAGGGAAGAAGCTTCTCAGCCACAGTCAGAATAGGTGGAGGTAAGTAAGGTTCTGAAGTTAATACTTGGGTTTTGTGTGTAGAAATGTTGTAGGGAAGAAGCTCTCAGCCACGGTCAGAATAGGTGGAGGTAAGTAAGGTTCTGAAGTTAATACTTGGGTTTGTGTGTAGAAATGTTGTAGGGAAGAAGCTTCTCAGCCACGGTCAGAATAGGTGGAGGTAAGTCAGGTTCTGAAGTTAATACTTGGGTTTGTGTGTAGAAATGTTGTAGGGAAGAAGCTTCTCAGCCACGGTCAGAATAGGTGGAGGTAAGTAAGGTTCTGAAGTTAATACTTGGGTTTGTGTGTAGAAATGTTGTAGGGAAGAAGCTCTCAGCCACGGTCAGAATAGGTGGAGGTAAGTCAGGTTCTGAAGTTAATACTTGGGTTTGTGTGTAGAAATGTTGTAGGGAAGAAGCTCTCAGCCACGGTCAGAATAGGTGGAGGTAAGTAAGGTTCTGAAGTTAATACTTGGGTTTGTGTGTAGAAATGTTGTAGGGAAGAAGCTCTCAGCCACGGTCAGAATAGGTGGAGGTAAGTAAGGTTCTGAAGTTAATACTTGGGTTTGTGTGTAGAAATGTTGTAGGGAAGAAGCTTCTCAGCCACGGTCAGAATAGGTGGAGGTAAGTAAGGTTCTGAAGTTAATACTTGGGTTTGTGTGTAGAAATGTTGTAGGGAAGAAGCTTCTCAGCCACGGTCAGAATAGGTGGAGGTAAGTAAGGTTCTGAAGTTAATACTTGGGTTTGTGTGTAGAAATGTTGTAGGGAAGAAGCTTCTCAGCCACGGTCAGAATAGGTGGAGGTAAGTAAGGTTCTGAAGTTAATACTTGGGTTTGTGTGTAGAAATGTTGTAGGGAAGAAGCTTCTCAGCCACGGTCAGAATAGGTGGAGGTAAGTAAGGTTCTGAAGTTAATACTTGGGTTTGTGTGTAGAAATGTTGTAGGGAAGAAGCTTCTCAGCCACGGTCAGAATAGGTGGAGGTAAGTAAGGTTCTGAAGTTAATACTTGGGTTTGTGTGTAGAAATGTTGTAGGGAAGAAGCTTCTCAGCCACGGTCAGAATAGGTGGAGGTAAGTAAGGTTCTGAAGTTAATACTTGGGTTTTGTGTAGAAATGTTGTAGGGAAGAAGCTTCTCAGCCATAGTCAGAATAGGTGGAGGTAAGTAAGGTTCTGAAGTTAATACTTGGGTTTGTGTGTAGAAATGTTGTAGGGAAGAAGCTTCTCAGCCACGGTCAGAATAGGTGGAGGTTAGTAAGGTTCTGAAGTTAATACTTGGGTTTGTGTGTAGAAATGTTGTAGGGAAGAAGCTTCTCAGCCACGGTCAGAATAGGTGGAGGTAAGTAAGGTTCTGAAGTTAATACTTGGGTTTGTGTGTAGAAATGTTGTAGGGAAGAAGCTTCTCAGCCACGGTCAGAATAGGTGGAGGTAAGTAAGGTTCTGAAGTTAATACTTGGGTTTGTGTGTAGAAATGTTGTAGGGAAGAAGCTTCTCAGCCACGGTCAGAATAGGTGGAGGTAAGTCAGGTTCTAAGGTTAATACTTGGGTTTGTGTGTAGAAATGTTGTAGGGAAGAAGCTTCTCAGCCATAGTCAGAATAGGTGGAGGTTAGTAAGGTTCTGAAGTTAATACTTGGGTTTGTGTGTAGAAATGTTGTAGGGAAGAAGCTTCTCAGCCACGGTCAGAATAGGTGGAGGTAAGTAAGGTTCTGAAGTTAATACTTGGGTTTGTGTGTAGAAATGTTGTAGGGAAGAAGCTTCTCAGCCACGGTCAGAATAGGTGGAGGTAAGTCAGGTTCTGAAGTTAATACTTGGGTTTGTGTGTAGAAATGTTGTAGGGAAGAAGCTTCTCAGCCACGGTCAGAATAGGTGGAGGTAAGTAAGGTTCTGAAGTTAATACTTGGGTTTGTGTGTAGAAATGTTGTAGGGAAGAAGCTTCTCAGCCACGGTCAGAATAGGTGGAGGTAAGTAAGGTTCTGAAGTTAATACTTGGGTTTGTGTGTAGAAATGTTGTAGGGAAGAAGCTTCTCAGCCACGGTCAGAATAGGTGGAGGTAAGTAAGGTTCTGAAGTTAATACTTGGGTTTGTGTGTAGAAATGTTGTAGGGAAGAAGCTTCTCAGCCACGGTCAGAATAGGTGGAGGTAAGTAAGGTTCTGAAGTTAATACTTGGGTTTGTGTGTAGAAATGTTGTAGGGAAGAAGCTCTCAGCCACGGTCAGAATAGGTGGAGGTAAGTCAGGTTCTGAAGTTAATACTTGGGTTTGTGTGTAGAAATGTTGTAGGGAAGAAGCTTCTCAGCCACGGTCAGAATAGGTGGAGGTAAGTCAGGTTCTGAAGTTAATACTTGGGTTTGTGTGTAGAAATGTTGTAGGGAAGAAGCTTCTCAGCCACGGTCAGAATAGGTGGAGGTAAGTAAGGTTCTGAAGTTAATACTTGGGTTTGTGTGTAGAAATGTTGTAGGGAAGAAGCTTCTCAGCCACGGTCAGAATAGGTGGAGGTAAGTAAGGTTCTGAAGTTAATACTTGGGTTTGTGTGTAGAAATGTTGTAGGGAAGAAGCTTCAGCCACGGTCAGAATAGGTGGAGGTAAGTAAGGTTCTGAAGTTAATACTTGGGTTTGTGTGTAGAAATGTTGTAGGGAAGAAGCTTCTCAGCCACGGTCAGAATAGGTGGAGGTAAGTAAGGTTCTGAAGTTAATACTTGGGTTTGTGTGTAGAAATGTTGTAGGGAAGAAGCTTCTCAGCCACGGTCAGAATAGGTGGAGGTAAGTAAGGTTCTGAAGTTAATACTTGGGTTTGTGTGTAGAAATGTTGTAGGGAAGAAGCTTCTCAGCCACGGTCAGAATAGGTGGAGGTAAGTAAGGTTCTGAAGTTAATACTTGGGTTTGTGTGTAGAAATGTTGTAGGGAAGAAGCTTCTCAGCCACGGTCAGAATAGGTGGAGGTAAGTAAGGTTCTGAAGTTTATACTTGGGTTTGTGTGTAGAAATGTTGTAGGGAAGAAGCTTTTCAGCCACGGTCAGAATAGGTGGAGGTAAGTAAGGTTCTGAAGTTAATACTTGGGTTTGTGTGTAGAAATGTTGTAGGGAAGAAGCTTCTCAGCCACGGTCAGAATAGGTGGAGGTAAGTAAGGTTCTGAAGTTAATACTTGGGTTTGTGTGTAGAAATGTTGTAGGGAAGAAGCTTCAGCCATAGTCAGAATAGGTGGAGGTAGCAGGTTCTGAAGCAATACTTTGGGTTTGTGTAGAAATGTTGTAGGGAAGAAGCTTCTCAGCCACGGTCAGAATAGGTGGAGGTAAGTGGTCTGAAGCTAATACTTGGGTTTGTGTGTAGAAATGTTGTAGGGAAGAAGCTTCAGCCACGGTCAGAATAGGTGGAGGTAAGTAAGGTTCTGAAGTTAATACTTGGGTTTGTGTGTAGAAATGTTGTAGGGAAGAAGCTTCTCAGCCATGGTCAGAATAGGTGGAGGTAAGTAAGGTTCTGAAGTTAATACTCTGGGTTTTGTGTGTAGAAATGTTGTAGGGAAGAAGCTTCTCAGCCATGGTCAGAATAGGTGGAGGTGAGTCAAGGTTCTGAAGTTAATACTTGGGTTTGTGTGTAGAAATGTTGTAGGGAAGAAGCTCTCAGCCACAGTCAGAATAGGTGGAGGTAAGTAAGGTTCTGAAGTTAATACTTGGGTTTGTGTGTAGAAATGTTGTAGGGAAGAAGCTTCTCAGCCACGGTCAGAATAGGTGGAGGTAAGTAAGGTTCTGAAGTTAATACTTGGGTTTGTGTGTAGAAATGTTGTAGGGAAGAAGCTCTCAGCCACGGTCAGAATAGGTGGAGGTAAGTCAGGTTCTGAAAGTTAATACTTGGGTTTGTGTGTAGAAATGTTGTAGGGAAGAAGCTTCTCAGCCACGGTCAGAATAGGTGGAGGTAAGTAAGGTTCTGAAGTTAATACTTTGGGTTTGTGTGTAGAAATGTTGTAGGGAAGAAGCTTCTCAGCCACGGTCAGAATAGGTGGAGGTAAGTCAGGTTCTGAAGTTAATACTTGGGTTTGTGTGTAGAAAATGTTGTAGGAAGAAGCTTCTCAGCCACGGTCAGAATAGGTGGAGGTAAGTAAGGTTCTGAAAGTTAATACTTGGGTTTGTGTGTAGAAATGTTGTAGGGAAGAAGCTTCAGCCATGGTCAGAAATAGGTGGAGGTAAGCAAGGTTCTGAAGTTAATACTGGTTTGTGTTTAGAAATACTGTAGGAAGCAGCTTCTCAGCCGTTGTCAGAGATGGAGTTGGCAAGGCTCAGCACACTTGCTCCTCAAGCCCGCGTCCACGCGTCGCCCAAACGTGAGTTAAGCAAGGTTCCCAGTTAATACCTGGGCTCTGTGCAGCAATGCGTAGGAAGCAGCTACCAGCCAATGGTCAGAATAGTGGAGGAAATAGGCACAACACACTGTGTATGTTGTTGGAAGAAGCTCTGAAAGCAATGGCCTCCAGTGTCACGAAGCTAGGTCTGAAGCTACACTGGGCTCTGTGTGAAGAAACGTTTGTGAGCAGCTAGCCTCAGCCATCAGTTGCACAGGCTGGAGGCAAGCAAGGTTCTCGAGCAACACTTGGCTCCAGTGTAGAAAACGCTTGTAGGGAAGACACGCCTCCCAGCCACGGTCAGAAGATAGCTGCAGTAAAAGTCAGGTCATCGGGCGGTTTACCTTGGGGCCTGTGTGTAGAAATGTTGTAGGGAAGAAGCTTCTCAGCCACGACCTCAGAAGAGGTGGACAAAGCTATGTTGCCCGAAAGTTTACACTTGGCTGAGAGTGAAAGTCGTTGTAGGAAGAAGCCTCTCAGCCACTGCCATGAATAGGTGGGAGGGCAGTTAGGCGATGCTCACACCTGGGCTCTGTGCGTAGAAACAAGCTGAGTGGAAGAAAGACTATCAGCCACTAGTCAGAATAGGCTGAGGGAAGTAAGGTTCCTGAAGCACACACTTGCTTTGTGTGAAGAAATGCTGTAGAGAAGCAGTTTCTCAGCCACGGTCAGCCAGAGTGGGAGGTTGAGGCAAGGTTCGATGCGATAATACTTGGGTTTGTGTGTCAGGGATGTTTTAGGAAGCCGTATCGTGCCACGCCTGGTAAACAGCGAGGGAAGTAAGGTTCTGAAGTTACACCTGGGTTTGTGTGTAGAAATGTTGTAGGGAAGCAGCTTCTCAGCCACGGTCAGAATAGGTGCTGAGTCGCTAGTTAGTAATTTGGGTCTGCGTGTAGAAATACTGGTGGCTAGCCTCAGCCATAGTCAGAAACTGGTGTAGGTAAGTCAGCTCTCGAAGTTACATTTCGGTCCGTGTATAGAATGTTGTAGGGAAGCAAGCTCCCAGCCTCCAGTCCGAAGATGTGGAGTTAAGGTCCTTGAAGTGTATATGTGGCTCGAGGTTTAGAAATGCTGCAGGGAAGAAGCTGCCTCAGCCAATGGTCAGGTTTAGAGGTGGAGGATAGCAGGGTCTCTGAAGCACACCTCGCCTTTGTGTGTAAAAATGTTGTAGGGAAGAAGCTTCTCAGCCACGGTCAGAAAAGGTGCAGGTAAGCTAAGGTTCTCAAGTTAATACTCTTTGGGTTTGTGTGTAGAAATGTTGTAGAAGAAACTTCAGCCATAGTCAGAATAGGTGGAGGTAAGTCAGGTTCTGAAGTTAATACTAGGTTTCGTAGTGTAGAAATGACGTAGGGAAGAAAGTCTTCCAGCCAGTCGTCAGAATAGGTGGAGGCAAGTAAGGTTCTGAAGTTAATACTAGGCTCTATGTGTCTAGAAATGTTGTAGGGAAGAAGCTCTCAGCCATGGTCAGAATAGGTGGAGTTAAGTCAGGTTCTGAAGTTAATACTTGGGTTTTTGTGTAGAAATGCTTGTAGGGAAGAAGCTTCCCAGCCATAGGTCAGAATAGGTGGAGGTAAGTAAGGTTCCTGAAGTTAATACTTTGGGTTTGTCTGTAGAAATGTTGTAGGGAAAGAAAGCTTCTCAGCCACGGTCAGAATAGGTGGAGGCAAGTCAGGTCTCTGAAGTTAGCACTGGGTTTGCCTGTGCTAGAAACGTTGTAGGAAGAAGCTTCTCAGCCACGGTCAGAATAGGTGGAGGTTAGTCAAGGTTCTGAAGTTAAATACTTGGGTTTGTGTGTAGAAATGTTGTGGGAAGCACTCAGCCACGGTCAGAAATAGGCTGGAGGTCAAAAGTCAGGTTCTGAAGTTAATACTTGGGTTTGTGTGTAGAAATGTTGTAGGGAAGAAGCTTCAGCCATACTCGTGGAGGATAGTAAGGTTCTGAACTACTCTGGGTTTGTGTGTAGAAATGTTGTAGGGAAGAAGCTTCCTCAGCCACGGTCAGAATAGGTGGAGGTAAGTAAGGTTCTGAAGTTAATACTTGGGTTTTTGTGTAGTAATGTTGTAGGGAAAGAAGCTTCTCAGCCACGGTCAGAATAGGTGGAGGTTAGTAAGGTTTCTAAGGTTAATACTTGGGTTTGTGTGTAGAAATGTTGTAGGGAAGAAGCTTCTCAGCCACGGTCAGAATAGGTGGAGGTAAGTCAGGTTCTGAAAGTTAATACTTGGGCTTTGTGTGTAAGAAATGTTGTAGGATGAAGCTTTTCAGCCTGGTAGAAAATGTGGAGGGAAGTAGTCAGCCTCTGATCAGAAAAATGTGTAGAGGTTAGTCAGGTCTCTGAAGTCAGAATACTTGCTCTGTGTGTAGAAATGTTGTAGGGAAGAAGCTTCTCAGCCACAGTCAGAATAGGTGGAGGTTAGTAAGGTTCTCAAGTTAATACTTGGGTTTTGTGTGTAGAAATGTTTGTAGGGAAGAAGCTCTCAGCCACAGTCAGAATAGGTGGAGGTAAGTAAGGTTCTGAAGTTAATACTTTGGGTTTGTGTGTAGAAATGTTGTAGGGAAGAAGCTTCTCAGCCACGGTCAGAATAGGTGGAGGTAAGTAAGGTTCTGAAGTTAATACTTGGGTTTTGTGTGTAGAAATGTTGTAGGGAAGAAGCTTCTCAGCCACGGTCAGAATAGGTGGAGGTAAGTAAGGTTCTGAAGGTTTAATACTTGGGTTTGTGTGTAGAAATGTTGTAGGGAAGAAGCTTCTCAGCCATAGTCAGAATAGGTGGAGGTAAGTAAGGTTCTGAAGTTAATACTTGGGTTTGTGTGTAGAAATGTTGTAGGGAAGAAGCTTCTCCAGCCACGGTCCAGAATAGGTGGAGGTAAGTAAGGTTCTAAAGTTAATACTTGGGTTTGTGTGTAGAAATGTTGTAGGGAAGAAGCTTCTCAGCCATGTTCAAAATAGGTGGAGTTAAGTCAGGTTCTAAGGTTAATACTTGGGTTTTTTATGTAGAAATGTTGTAGGGAAGAAGCTTCTCAGCCACGGTCAGAATAGGTGGAGGTAAGTAAGGTTCTGAAGTTAATACTTGGGTTTGTGTGTAGAAATGTTGTAGGGAAGCAGCTTCTCAGCTGCGGTCAGAAAAGGTGGAGGTAAGTCAGGTTCTGAAGTTAATGCTAAGGTTTGTGTGTAGACATGTTGTAGGGAAGAAGCTTCTCAGCCACGGTCAGAATAGGTGGAGTTAAGTCAGGTCATAAGGTTAATACTTGGGTTTGTGTGTAGAAATGTTGTAGGGAAGAAGCTCCTTAGATATAGTCAGAATAGGTGGAGGTAAGTAAGGTTCTGAAGTTAATACTTGGGTTTGTGTGTAGTAATGTTGTAGGGAAGAAGCTTCTCAGCCAGGTTCAAAATAGGTGGAGTTTAGTCAGGTTCTAAGGTTAATACTTGGGTTTGTATGTAGAAATGTTGTAGGGAAGAAGCTTCTCAGCCACGGTCAGAATAGGTGGAGGTAAGTAAGGTTCTGAAATTAATACTTTGTTTTGTGTAAGTCAGGTCATAAGGTTTATACTTGGGTTTGTGTGTAGAAATGTTGTAGGGAAGAAGCTTCTCAGCCACGGTCAGAATAGGTAGAGGTTAGTAAGGTTCTGAAGTAAATACTTGGTTTTGTGTGTAGAAATGTTGTAGGGAAGAAGCTTCTCAGCCACGGTCAGAATAGGTGGAGGTTAGTAAGGTTCTGAAGGTTAATACTTGGGTTTGTGTGTAGAAATGTTGTAGAGAAGAAGCTTCTCAGCCACGCTCAGAATAGGTGGAGGATAGTAAGGTTCTGAAGTGAATACTTGGGTTTGTGTGTAGAAATGTTGTAGGGAAGAAGCTTCTCAGCCACGGTCAGAATAGGTGGAGGTTAGTAAGGTTCTGAAGTTAATACTTGGGTTTGTGTGTAGAAATGTTGTAGGGAAGAAGCTTCTCAGCCACGGTCAGAATAGGTGGAGGTAAGTAAGGTTCTGAAGTTAATACTTGGGTTTGTGTGTAGAAATGTTGTAGGGAAGAAGCTTCTCAGCCACGGTCAGAATAGGTGGAGTTAATGCAGGTTCTAAGGTTTATACTTGGGTTTGTGTGTAGAAATGTTGTAGGGAAGAAGCTTCTCAGCCATAGTCAGAATAGGTGGAGGTTAGTAAGGTTCTGAACGTTAATACTAGGGTTTTGTGTGTAGAAATGTTGTAGGGAAGAAGCTTCTCAGCCACGGTCAGAAAAAGGTGGAGGTAAAGTCAGGTTCTGAAGTTAATACTTGGGTTTGTGTGTAGAAATGTTGTAGGGAAGAAGCTTCTCAGCCACGGTCAGAATAGGTGGAGGTAAGTCAGGTTCTGAAGTTAATACTTGGGTTTGTGTGTAGAAATGTTGTAGGGAAGAAGCTTCTCAGCCACGGTCAGAATAGGTGGAGGTAAGTAAGGTTCTGAAGTTAATACTAGGGTTTGTGTGTAGAAATGTTGTAGGGAAGAAGCTTCTCAGCCACGGTCAGAATAGGTGGAGTTAAGTCAGGTCATAAGGTTAATACTTGGGTTTGTGTGTAGAAATGTTGTAGGGAAGAAGCTTCTCAGCTATAGTCAGAATAGGTGGAGGTAAGTAAGGTTCTGAAGTTAATACTTGGGTTTGTGTGTAGTAAATGTTGTAGGGAAGAAGCTTCTCAGCCACGGTTCAAAAATAGGTGGAGTTAAGTCAGGTTCTAAGGTTAATACTTGGGTTTGTGTGTAGAAATGTTGTAGGGAAGAAGCTTCTCAGCCACGGTCAGAATAGGTGGAGGTAAGAAAGGTTCTGAAAATTAATACTTTGTTTTGTGTAAGTCAGGTCATAAGGTTTATACTTGGGTTTGTGTGTAGAAATGTTGTAGGGAAGCATCAGCCACTGTCAGCAATAGGAGCAATACGTAACTGAACGAAGTACAACA
>WEDG01010844.1:0-41665 GCA_017591395.1 Schistocephalus solidus | reverse complement strand
TGGCAATATATTAGTTGTAAAGGAAATAATTTGCGGTTCAAATTCACTGTAGAGTTAAACTAGGTTTAAGCGTGAAATTGATATATTTTGACATTTTTGGATCATAGATCCCAACAGAATAATGCATTTTGGGTGGCATTAATTTATAAAATTAATAATATACTAATGTTTATGTATTTGTGGCGAAATATATCGAACTTAAGCAAAGAGCAAAAGAAAGTGCTTTGTAAATTTGACTCTTCCTCACATTTCTTCAGAGTGATTGTTTGCCAGCGCTTAGCTTGTAATAAAACCAGCAAATGAATAACAAAGGAGAACTGAAAACGGCGGATCTGCACTGAACTTAGAGATATTTTCATATGAATGAGCATTTCAACTATCAACGAGGAGAAGGCTTCAGATAATCGAAATAATTGATCGGTGAGGAAGCATGTAGTTCATGGAAGTGCGTGGGCTTCAGGCAGGTTAAACGACTCTCTCGTGTGATTGAGTGCAAACTTTATGTTGACGTTTGACATAACTAGGTCTGAGCCAGTAAAAGTTGCGTGGTGCAAACATTTTCCGGGCGGATGATATTATAATAAGGAAAGATAATGTAGGATTAATTGTGTGCTGTTATCTATATATGTGGCCTACATCTAAGGGGACTTTAATATTCTTACGGTCATTAAGATTGCAACGAAGATTTTCACACGTCGGTAAGAAATGCAGTTGCATAATAACCTAGTTTTCAAGAAATCAATTTTGTAAAACCAGTTTTTTGACTATTTTTCGTCAGGCCTGTACAACAATATAAGAAAAGGGCAGAGAGAAAGAATTTAAACAATTGATAAGCAGTGTCGGGGTAAAGGGTTGAATGCGTACCATGGGCATTCCCTGCATCTGCCTTGCCTGCACAATTGGATGAATGTCTAAAAACAAATTTTTGCATCAGCTCCTGAATCCTGCTAACAGCTAAAGGGAGCCTCTGTGTAATATCCATCTTTGGCTTCCTGGCTAATGTCACGAGGCAAAAAGTAGAGACTACGACCCCACCGTTGATTAACCTCATAATATTGGGAATGTTCTATTGATGGTAATTATTTTCTCGTTATAAGGGATAAAATCGAAGCACTGGACAGCGTTATTAACACAGCGTTACCAGGAACCGCAATAAAGCTCGAAAATGAGGTAAGTAGTGATATCCCATTTCTTGCTGTCCGCGAACAGCAGACGGCTGAAGGTCCATATCACACGTCAGTTTACAATTAGACTGTTTATGCGGAATTAATCCTGGATTTCGAAAGCAACAACCCTGTCGATCTAATCTCAATCTAGTTTTTGTCGTTACCACCTTATAACTAGACGCTAAGCGTCTGCCTCTGAGGTTTCTAGATTGAGGTCCAGGGAACAACGTTACGAGCATATTCCGTAACCAGATCAGTGAGTTCTACACCACCGCTGTACGTTTTTTCAGTTTCACCATTAGGTACGCATCAGAATTCTCTGTAAGTATAGGTAATGTACACCCCTTAGGTTAAAAATACACAGTTAACTATAATAGGTGTGTGTTTTAAAGAAGGCTTTGCTTTGGTTAAATATTTCATAGTTATGGGAAAATAACCTTCTAAGGGTTTGATAATCAATTCATATAACGACAGACAAAAAGATGTTTTTAAGGCAGATTTGTTATTCAAAAATCCTTTTATTTATTTTAGATTTTCCGTTTCGTTGTTTCTGCTATTATCACGTTTACGGTTGTTATATGAAGGCCTATCAAAATCGAGTTGGCTTTTCGATTTGGCTTTCTTCTACGAAGTCCACGGCTTATCCGCGGTTAGGACGCACAGTAAAACATCCGTTACCACCCGACCAGTTTCACATGATCCTGGAGTAAGAAGCTGCTATGGCAGTTGACATAAGCTACCCATGACGAGATCTTAGTCGACTTAAGAGTCACAGTCATTATGGAATAGACTGTCATTATGCCTGGTCTTTCAAAGGAATTGCGTACTACACTCGGTGATGCTGTGTTAAACTTAGAAAAATTAAGCCCGCACATTTAAGGATCCGACATAATCTTCCCTATTCCCGTCTTCGCGGCCTCAGGGTATTTTTTTGTGTGGCCGTGAACGGAGTCATATACTTGCTTCTTCGTGCGACCGAACAAGGGGCGTACATCACAGATTAATTTATCCGCGATCTGTTGATCGAAATCCATTGTTGTAACCAGTGAGCCGAGGGCTCCATCCACGACTTCAAGGAATAAGAAAAAGAACTATTTTTGCTCAACTATTTGTGAACGACGTCAATATATCCGTAAATAGTTCGTTCTTAATTTTTCAAAACCTTAAATAAGATGCTAAGTTCGTCACACAGCAATGTTCTCGCAAATGCCATAGTTAAATTTTTAAAAGTTACGTTTTCCACAACTTTGCATATTTCTAGCATATTTTCGAGCTAGTTCTGTCATATATATTAGAGTTCGAGATCGGGCGTACTGACTTTTTCTGCAAAAAGAGGCCCAGTTCAATCACACGGATGCATCATTTGGCGACCAGAAGTCCCGAATTATCATGGGAGAGCTTACCCGATTAACTTAGGATCATCTGAATAAGCAATTTTTATATAGGTGAAACAATTGAGTTTCGAATAAAAAAGTTAAAGGGATACCTAAAAAATTCATATTGGAAAAATAGGCAACAAAATGTTTCGCACGAAGGTCTATTATTCAGCACACGCAGTTGGTTTACGTTTTAAATGTATTTTTATTGTAAAAGGAATTTGAGAAATCCTTGAAATTCGATCGAAATCTTTAATCCTTGTATTATTTTTGGCAAAGCTCTACTTTTTAGAAACTCGATTGAAGCTGAACTTATACGATGATCACTGCAAATAAAAATGCAGATTAATGTACTTATCTTGCATTTCTGTATCTACTAACCGGCAGAATAATCAGCTCCTTAGTCCAACTGGCCGCATTTTTAAAATGTTGAGACATACCGTTGAAAACTCACCCTTTGCATGTATCGAGAAGAAATAGAAAAAGCAACACGTTGATATTCTCCTGCCATTCTCTTTAACCTCACCTCATCAGCTTCCCGGTCCGCTGCATCATGGTTGATTAAACAGAAAATTGATGATGTCAAAGATTTTTGGAAAGAATCGTGTACTTTTATTTGTTACTGTTTACCACAATGCTTGTTAATGTGCCCTTATCAGGGATGTGCACTGCAATTCGTTTCACATTCCCCTGTGTTAACCGATGAGCATTTGAAGACCTCTGCCTTTCTTACACCCCGCTTCCTGCTCCGCTGCATCAGGGTAGTTTGACGAGCTCTAATGAAGTAAAACCATTTTGGACGGAATCATGCACTTGATTTTGCTAATGTTTATCCAAATGCTTTTTAACGCAACCGAACCAGGAGCGTGCACCACAGATTGTTTAAACTCACCACCACATTAAACTGTCAGTTTTGACATCATTCTTTCTAATGGCACCTAACAGTTTTCAAGGCCAATTCACCAACCTTAACCGGGCGGTGGCCAAGCTTGATGTAGTCGCCTTGCTGTCTGTCAAAACAGGAACTCACCTGTATGCAGGCCAGCACAAAAATCTGAGAAATTCCAAAATGTTTTTTCAAATAACTGGTGCATGTTATAATGTAATTCACCTTCTATGTTGTCATATATGCCTCAGTGTAATAATAGGGAATTCAAAGTTTAACTTTTAAGGAAGCTTCGTACTGCCGGAACACGGGAGTCAGAATGCCCGCCCATTACCTTAGTGTAACAATCCTTAATTCCACGTTTCATTGTAAGGATGATTTGTATGGGCGGGCCGTGGGATTCCAATTGCCCACCAATTAAAAATAGATGGTTAAGCGATAAATGTCAGGCAGGTGAAACATATCAAGGTCATCATCTATCACAAACCCTACCATAAAACTGATGTTTAAACTTAATCTTAGAGCTTGCCGTATCCCTAGCTCTAACTGTGCAGTATACACGAACTCAATGCATTGCCCATGATAAAATACTGATCATATCGTCAACGCTTACCTTAACCTTAACCATAAAGCTAACATTAACAGTTCAATGTCCTAAACTATCACAAACCCTACCATACAACTGAAGTGTAAACCTTATCTTAGAACTAGCTATACGCTAAGCCATAATTCTGCAGTAACCACGAAACCAATGCATAGCCTATAAGATAATACTGGCCTAAACGCTGACCTAAAACCTAATCATAAACATAAGCATAACGAAAACCATAAAATGCAATACTTTATTTCTCCAGCTTTTGTTGTAAACCATGCATATTGTGGTTGGTTCCTCTCTATTTGTCCATTTATGTAGCCATAAATTCATCTTTATCACATTATTTAACTAAAATCCTTGAATGTCCGTAAAATGTTTATTCATCCATACAACTTTCAGCACATCGCACCAAACTTTGATACAAATTCAAAGAATAGACTTCATCGACAGATGGCATGCTGGTTTTATTGGTTCCATTAGGTTTCCTCTGATGCCTTTTGTTATAAAGTGTATTAACAGATAATATCAAGTGAGGAATACACAGACTTTATCGTTAGAACAGAAAGCAACTAAGGAAACATGAAATAAAATGTATCATACGGTTAAAATAGAGACAGATTTGTTTGATTATCTATGGAGGATCCTTGCAACAACCCTGACCACGATCACCTGTTTCAAGGTGGCAAACATATCCCTTGGCTGATTTGTTTACCACTACATACATAAAGGTGGCCCTAGCTCCTCAGTTTTTGCACATGCTCACCTCATCCTACCATTTTTAAACAAGTGGTAAGCAACGTAGTTCAAGCCCATAAATTGGTTGCTAATGGAAGGTAGCTTTCCATTTATCTTTCAAATTATTGCTCATATCAGTGACACGAAAGGTAATGGCATGATTTTGGCATCGCTTGACTTCTCATAGACTTCTACAACTACAACGGTCACCAATGTGGTTACTTAAATATAAAAGGTGTTTATTGGTCATTAATTATAACGTAACGATTCCAAATAAGGCAAAATGGATATAATTATACGATACACATTACATTTGAAATTCCCTTTGGTAACAACATATATTGACAAATGTACGGAATTCCAATTTTTCTCGGCACATAGATCTTTACTAGTTGATTTCGTCATGGTTACGTTGGATTTAATGCTTAACAATTATTGAATAAAAATGCGGAAACAATTCGATCCCATGCCACTATCAAGGTATGTTTTGTAGCTGCAAATAGAAGAGAAAAGGAAACATTCGTTTTCAGCTTTAATTGATGTAGCACCAAAACAACTGCACCAATTGGCGTTTACAGTTGGGTAGATTACCGCAATCTAAATCCTGCATATGCAAACGATTAAACTATGTTAATACTGTAGAAAATGTTCTTTAGTTCGGCGATTTTAGGCTGTATCCGCATCATAAATGTCAAAGCAGTAATTTATGATGCCACAGACTTCGCGAAATACACTTATGTCCGTAATGGCCACGATATTGTGTGATATCCTCGTTGTCACAAAAATAATGCCTGCTTTGCATGAGGTGTTATATTACTGACACTTTGTGATTCAAAATATTTAAAATTTGCACAGATTTTCACTTTTATATGCTTAAATGCATAGGGCTAGACTACGGTTGGGCAATTTCAAGCGTCTATTTCCATGTTTTTCGCACAAAATAAGCCCCACACCGAAGAGTGAGACGTAATACCTATTTTATACTTAGCAGGGTCCCCTGTAAGAGTATATATTAATTTCAATGCACGCACCACCTTTTCTAGGAGGGCAAGCACATTTCACGGCGGCCGGAGATGGGTATGGACACAGTAGCAAGCGATGTTAACTAACAGTTTAGCCCTTCGCCTTTAGTAAAGCTTTACACTCCACATTATCTTTGCTGCCATAAAAGTGACTGGGATTTTCGATGGCGTGTGTGATTTACAGGAAGTCGTCTATGGGTGAAACGAAAAGTCCTATAGGTCACGAATAAAAGCACCTTATACAAAGTAGTAATTCTTTGTACCACTTAATACAAAGTTAATATTTGGTTCTCTTAAAACGTTCGAACCAGCAACAAAAGTAAGCCATCATAGTACAGGACAGAAGGAGAAACTATGCTCCCTGTGTGCGAATTTCTTATATTCTCACAAGCCTAAAGTTCGCATTCTAATGAAAGTAACTTCTGTTGTTGCTGGCAAAAATAAGTTCAGTGCCTTTCCTGTAATTCGGTGGATTTGCTTGCAAAATTTGGGATCTTAGTTGTTGCCTTATCGTGCAAACCTTTTTGATAAATTTAGAAAACAATCAGACAGTCTGGTGAGCTTTCCTGGTCGCTCGATAATATGCTTTGCAATAAACGTGTCAGGATACCTGCTCCTAAAAACAGATTCTGCATCTATTTGTGTTTTGCTCAAAGCGTACTTTAGCACTCAAGTACACTGCTAACCTCGCTTTTGACGAAACCTTGCCTGCTATTCGATTTTCAGGGTCATTAATACTAATGCCTTGGTGATCCATTGATGAACTGAAAACCTCTCCGCAACAAAATCATCGGCGAAAAACGCTTTATAGGATTTTGGTTGGTGTCGACTTTTGTTGGCATGCAGTGGAACCACTGTTGTGTAAATTTGAACCACTAGTTGAGCCATGCTAGTTTAGAATAGATATTACGCGTTTATTCAACGAAGGTAAATTGTTTTTGGCTTAATTATTTACTACAAGCTCTAGCCAATCATAAATTGTGGTGTGCTGAGTTTTACCTCAGCTATTAGCCTTAATTATACGCACGAAGATTAGTTTACGCCAAAAAGATTTATTTTTCTCCCAACGAATTTAATCCTTTTCCTAATTAATTATCTTAGGAGGCCCTTTTTCAATACATACATACCGATTTCAAATGAGGTGTTTTTTTACGATCGACGAGGGGCGAAATGGGCAGTGTGTGAGTGTTTGACGCAATAATAATTATTTTTACATGATTCTACCGAAGTCTGTGTGTTGTTAAACCATGAAGTAAGTCAGCTTAGGCCAAAAAGTGCTTGTGGTATTTATAACTCATGATTTTTTATCAACTCCGCGACTCGGACAAAGAGTTCCTTGAGCTGGAATCTTACTTGTAGAATGGAATATGATCATTCCGTTTGGCCTAAGAACTCCAATATTAAGCCCTCCCTATTTGCAGACACCCAACTAATGGGTACATTTATTATTGTTATCGTTTGACTGATAAGGCCTACCATCTGCCTTGCCTGGGCTTCATCTGCAGAGATAGCCTGAAATATCGCACAATTTCTTTTTTTTGTCAAACCATAGTAGGCTGGAAAACCATCGATCTGACCGCATTTGTCCTCTTCTACCCGCAACCTTAACGTTTGATTTAAACCTTTTTCCGGTGACTTTTTCCTCTTTATTCATTTACTTGAATGACGCGAATAGTTTTTCAAGGGGCTTAATTACCACTAATGCATACTTTTTTACGTCCACCCTTTTTCATCATCACTCTTTCGGAGAACCAATCGTTGTTTGCCATGCCACCCTGGAAGAACATTTGGTTGGTATTGGCTATCGGACTCAGCATGGTGTAGCACTTTGCGATTCTTCACATTCTCTTCCTGGCGGTGAGTTACACTAATTTCTCCCGACGCCTCTCTGTCACTTTTTTTAAATTTTCCCCTGTTAAACTTGGAAAGTCAAGTTGACAATCAAATGATTCCTGTAATTTACTCATCAGGCCCATGCAGCTGCATAGCTTATTCAAATATGAGAGTCTGACAGGGGTTTATCAGTATCTAATGGTTAACAATCATCGTGCCCTTGCCAGTTTGCATGGCGGTGTTGGCGTGTTTTGGTAATCTCTGTATTGGGGAGAGGGTAGGGTAGGGGTGTGAGCGATGTAAGTAGGTCGAATACGGAATGAAGTGAACCGCTGTCATCAGGGGATTGGAACGGCGTGTGATTACCACTTGTAGTTGACGTCAGCCACGGAAGACATAGGACCTTTGCTAGCCTCCTCTGACACCACTGCGCTGGATTCACTAACCATATAGTCACTGCCTCTGCTGTTGGCGTAGATCTTTAGAGGTTGGCTGGTGTGTGGCTGATGACCTGATAAGCATCGACCACATGTGTGGGAATAGAACTCAAATTTGCTCTGTTGTCATGTGTTCACGCGCCCTCTTTACAAGCGGCCTGTTGTACGCCAAGTATATCCCGCTCCGCAGGAACAAGTGAATGAGTAGATACGGGTGGGGCTGTCCTTAAACAGCTATCGGCCTTAACCTGCAAATAATAGGAGTCGAGTGGTTCTGATGGAAACGCTTAGGTTCGCCGAGGGAAATCACTTGACATCGCTCTCTTCACACCTCGTCCAGGTAGTGCGCTCGTTTCAGTCCTATAAACATGCTCCGCTTGAGCTGTCTTATTCAGAATTCTCGTGTGATTATTTGGGCCGCCATGCCCTCACATAAAGTTAGCGTCCTTCCAGTTTCTGATATTCGTGATCACAGGCGCTCTATGCCGAAAATGGAAGACAGATGAATATAAAAACACTGTATTTATCAAATAGTTATCACAAATGTGTACAGAGTTACGCAGTGTGAAAGGCAAATATGTCCCATTTACACGGGCAATCTGATATTTTCCTACTACTAAACAGTAGGCTTCCCACAGGAAACACAGTTTCTCCACATGTATTTCAGGTGCCAACGTAAAGGCTTCCACTGTCTTTGAGCTAGTATCGTGTTTACTTCTACAATAATTCATTTGGATGAAATGATGGTTGGCAGTGGTTGCAAGGAGAAGCGCAGCAGAAGGACTAACATGACTCTTTAACACATAAGCGGAATAAGGAAGTAATCGTGGACTAACGGAAGGGCATATTGACGGACTTCTAACGTGGAGGTGGTCGCCTTCCAGCTGGCAGCTCAGGACAAATTACGTGGGTTATCCACGTATTAATTTTGATAAATCTCCATTCGCGACAAGTGTTCAAGAAATGCCAGGTATCACGATGCCTATCATCACTTACGCCTGTTGTTGCTCGCGCGATTAACATTCATTTTACTTTGTCTGCAGGTGAATTGACCTTCTCTACATTGTTGTATTCTTCATAGTCAACGTGGACATAATACTCCTTATCTTCAACCTTCGTCTCTTCTTCTTCTGACACCTCCTGAATGGCCTGCAGCTGAGGAACAAATTCGTGTTGTTGAAAAACTTGTCAATGTTTTCCAACCAAAGCGCTCTATTTCAAATGCTCAACGCCAAATCCTGCCTTTGAGCTGTCTGTTGCTTTGCCAGCAACAGTGGATACTCTAACAGTTTTTATCGTGCAAATATATCTTGCAAGAATATCCGTTAATATAAAATTGAACTGAGTTTTTGATTTTTTTCTCTAGCAAATGGTCGGAGCCCCAGATAGGCTGCAAAGTGTATAACGACGAGCACTGTGGGTTCACCTAGACACCTTCAAGGAAAGAGGAAGAGGAGGTTAGTTTGATCTATTACAAGACATCTGCATCTGCCAGCACGTAATTAAGCTCCCTACATCTGAATAACGCGCAAGGATGTCAGACTGTATTGCCGTAAACTATAAGTTAATTCAGGGCACGAGATGCTTGAATACATTTGAATAGTAAATTAACGAAAACTGTATTGGATGAAATGTTGAACTTACCATCTAGTATGTACATACAAAAATGAAGGGCACGAATAACGAAGGGTTCGAGAGAAGAAAATAATAAAACATAAATAATTGTTATTCAAATAGAGCTAGCAGTATTATAAATACCTTATTTTCTGACGTCGCACTTGGAGCTTTCAGTTCGAGTTTTAGCTCGCACAATTATATCGCTTACTTTTGCTTGAAAGCCTTCAGAGATTCCGACATAACCACATCCATAGAAAGATTATTCGTAGCTTCAGTTACTCTTTTGGATAATAAGTACTTCCGAGTGTCTAGCCTAGCTCCAGTCCCACGTAATTTCTTGCTTATTCGAAAAAATCACCTGGGACCAAACAACAGTCCTTAAACGCGTAGTATGCGAATATTAGAATCAAGTCTCCTCGAAGCTGTCTATAGCACAAAGAAAAGAGATTGAGATTCGACAGCCGATTTTAAATAAGGCTGTGAGCCATGTCGAAGGACAAGTTTGTTTGCTCACCTTTGGACCGTTTCGAGGATGTTGATGTTTTTCGCCCTGGATAGGCTGCTAAGGATATAAAGAGGTATACTGTGGGTGCATAAAGATAACCTACAAGGGAGGAGGAAGAGGAGGCTCGTTGGAAGTATTACTCGACATCTGCACCTGCCTGCACGTTATAAAAGCTGCCTTCTTTTGAATAACGCGCAAAGGTGATGGCCTGTATTGCCGTTAACTATGAGATAATTGTGGGCACGAACTGCTTGAATGTATTTTTAATAATAACTTAACTGTTACTGAACTTGTTGTAAAATTGCCATTACTATCTAGTAAGTAGATACAAAAATGCAGGGCTAAAATACCGAAGGGGTTCAAGAGAAGATCGTAAAGGAAAAGGTAATGTCCGTTAATCATTAGAGCATGTAGGCACAGATAGTACAGCAGTTTCATCGTCGCCATCGCTGACTGTGCAGAATTATAATGAGTGAGGCGTATAGATCAATCAACTGTTCAAGTTAAAGCGCAAAGGTCGAAATTGTGCATGTTCTGAGAATCTAGGAGTTGTGTTGTCATGAATATTCCAGAACAAGTTGTACGTACTTTCCCGAAAAAACATCGGTTGATTTAATTGCTGTGCATTGCTTGTTGGTATAGTGTTAATTAAAAAGAACGGCGACAGATAACTGAAGACTTGATGGGGAGGGATGTTCAATAGACGTGCTCGCTTAAATAAGGTGATATTAGTTAGCTGCAAGTGATGTACCGTAAACAAAATTGGACCGTCCTAGGCTCGGCTCCGATTTAAATTACTAAGGGTTATTTGATGCGCTTTGATTGTGTACAGGTCATCCTAATGGTGATGACCTCGCTTTTTATTGTTTTTTTGGTTCATTTGGTTTTAATTGGCTTTAAACCGTTTAGACGAGGGTGCTGTCAAACTTGCAATCAGGTGCTGATTAGCAGTAGAAGACTAGCTATATAGCATGATGGGTTTTATGATGTACAGAACCCCTTATTACTGTGTCGGCCAGCAGCGACCACTGGCGATCATAGGTCGTATGCCGATGGTTTTCAGCATGCAAATTGGGCGAAACAGCATGGTCTTTGCGAGTTTGAAGGAGCAGGTTCAGGTGTCGGCGTATCCACCTGGTCTGCATTATAGTTGCCGTAGGGTGCGGTATTCAAATGGACGGCTGTGAGCGCTGGAATGCATGCGTGTGGCAGTGGGACAGACTGTAAGGTCAATGCACCTGGAACCACTCGCTGCGAAAATGAAGGGTCTTGAGGCAGTCGGGGTGTTGACCAAGGATACCAGGCATCATACAGAGATTTTTGGCACAGAACCACCACTTTATGAGGTTTGTGCATTATTGTCATAAACTCTGATATTTTTATGTGCATTGGTAATCTTGGATATGGATTTGATGGGGGTCTTTAGGCATTTGTAAACTTTCTTCTGTATCTTGCAGGCATATTTTTCCAGGTTTCTGAGCCAATTTTTATATCGCTGCCAAGGATATAACAACGGGCAACGTGGGTGCCCATATAAAAACCTACACACACAGCTTCGTTTTTTGAGTCACCAGAATAAATTTTTTTGTCTCCCCGTCTATTCCGAAAGTGGGACTTCGTTTGACGAACAAATCCTCGAGAGGAGCGCTTGCTGCTCCATTTCCTCTTCCCTGGTAACTTGCGTATTTGGGAATTTTAGGTTGAGGAGATAATGGAAAATTAAAGGGATTTGTCGTTGTGACGCAAGCGGTGTCAGCGTAATGACTAGAGTGGTTGGCGTCGCCAGCTGTGCGTGGTTGGTTCTTGCACAATGGTTGCCGCCAGCATTTGCAGATATGCGGTTTTCCGTTCTTTAACGCTCGTGACCACCGCACACTTGAGCGGTATTCGTTGACGTATCTGTTGATGAACGCACACCAATCGCTTACGGGACTCATTTGTCCCGTTCTGCCTTGTGACTCATGGGTCACGAGTTCCAGCCTCGGGTGATGCACCACCCGGAGTTGGGTGAGACTGGCTGATGACGGCTTATGAGTCAGAAATGGCCATTCCAGTTTCTGGTATTCGTTGGCATTGTTAGTATGTGAAGACGCTATTTCAGTTATGCGGTGTTTCACGCCAACGGGAGTATGTTCAGTCCTATCACGTGAAGCCGGTTATTTCTTATAATTCACGCGACTGTTTGACCGTCATAGTACGATGAGGTCCACCGTATGCACCACAGACCTGTGCTGCAGGCACGCTCACTGGCGCTGGATTATAGTAAGAGCAGACTTGCCCTGCATTCACCTCACTCGTTTCAAATTTACCCCATCTTGGCCCGTGTCAAGAAAGAGTAAGCTTCACTCAGTGACTAAATATGCAGAGTTCTTGGCTAACAGCTTGCATTTGAACACCCTGCCTCGTTGTTTCGATAAATTTAATTTTCATTTTGACAGCTACCACTGGTATTCGAATAGGAAATCGCTAAGAATGACCTGTGTGGCTGCCTAAGCAGGAAGAGATTTTTACATAAAACACGGTTAATTCCACATATTCATGGAAGAATTCTGCACCTCATCCGGCTGTCGTGTCACCAAAGACTGCGTCCTCTTACACAGTGTTCACTGGCTTGCATGCGGTTGTGGACCGAATTCAGGAGAAACGAGGTTTAGGGGTAAGCCAAGGATAATGGTTAAGGTTTGGTGTTATGATCGTAGATGGGGTTAGGGACAGGAAAATATTGAGGGTCAAGTTTTGAGTTCGTGTTAACTCGAGGGTTTAGATTTATGCTGCGGCTAGTATGAGGAAGCATATTAAGGAACATTTTTTTGTGTTAGGGTTAGTGTTAGGTTTGATACAGGGTAAAAATATCCCCCGATGAAGTCTATCACACGGCCACCTTTTTTTAAGTGGGCAGTGCGTTTATATGTCCTTGTCCCAAGTTGGCGGTAACAAAAATTCATCCCTACACTCTAAAACAACTCCTTTCGTCCTATTGGTTTGAGCTGTCTACTTCGCAATGGATGAGGCGTACAGTACAGTACAGTCTGAACACAGGAGTATGCTCTCAAACTTGCACTCATGTGTTGATTAGCAGGACAAGACTAGGGATATAGCATGATGGGTTTTATGATGTACAGAAACCCTTGTTTCAGTTGCGGTCTGCAGCGACCACTGGCGAGGATAGGTCCTATGCCGATGGTATTCTAGCATGTCGATGGGCGAAACCGCAAGGTGTCAGCTGCGTTTGCGAGTTTGAAGGAGCATGCTCAGGTGTCGGCGTGTCCACCTGGTTGACATTTTATTTGCCGTACGTTGGGGTATTAAAATGGACGGCTGTGAGCGCTGGAATGCGTGTTCAAGCAAATCGGATGATAGGAGTTTCTTTAGGATGTAGGCATGCATTTAATTAGCACTTATTGGGGTCACGGATATAGGAACGCCCTGCCCACTTAAAAAAGGTGGCCTTGCGAAAGACTTCAACAGGGGGATATTTTACCCCGCATCAACCCTAACCTTTGGCCATTTCTGGCTCATAAACCGTCATCAGGCAGTCTTACCCAACTCCAGGTGGTACATCACCCGAGGCTAGAACCCTAGACCCGTGGGTAACAAAGATGAACGGGAAGAATGAGTCCCGTTAGCTATCGGTGTTCATTTATCAAGAGATACTTTAATACGTCAACGAATAGCACTTTATTTAGCAGCGGTAACGAGGGTTGAGGAACCTGAAAAACGGAAAATCGCATATCTTCAAATACTGGCAACAAACATTGTGCAAGAACCAACCGTGCACAGTTGGTGACGCAACTAATCCAGGTGAGATGCAAATCACTACGCAAATACCTCTGTCGTGAAGACGAAAGGGCCGTTGATTTTCCATGATCTGCTCAACCCAGTCATTCTAAATGCGCAGGTTTCGAGGGAAAATCGTCATTCCGGTTACTCGAAAAGGAAAGCTGTGTGCGAAAAATTTCGAAACGGCACAAAAGTTTAACATCGCAGCCGCCAAGGCCATCAAAGGTGCCGAATGCAAGACAATTTAAGTGTTTATTGAAGACTGTGCTTCTTCGGAGAACGCAATTAAATTATGAATCGGTCTGAAGTCGGCGTACAGAACTGTGCGCAAGCACCTGCATAACTGCATCACTAATAGCTGATTGGTTCCCACACCCTATAACCGTTGCTTCTTCTGTTGCCGACTTTATCCATGAAGACAGCATTCCGTACAAGATGAGAGCTCAGAAGCGTAAACAAATGGTTCAGAGAAATAACTGGATACCGAACTGGATACCTATCTTGAGACCGCCGATTTATTCCGCAGCTGCAGGCCATTCAGAAGGTGTCAGAAGAAAGGGAGAAAGCTCAAGGGTAGACGGTGTTTGAAGAGGAGGAGAAGTAGGATGTCAACGTTGACGTAGAAGGATTCAAAAATGTAGAGAATTTGAATGCACCCGCAGATAAAGGAAACGAATGTAAAACGATGTGTTCAACAAGAAGCGTTGGTAATGATGGGCATTGTGATAGCTGCAATTATTCTGCACTTGTCACGAAGGGAGATTTATCAAACATGGATACGTGGTCTGCGTGCAACGTATATAATAATTGCACTCAATCCTCTTGATCTCGCATACTGAACGTCTGTGCAGGAGAAACGTTTATGTATACCAAAAGGAGACTGGCCACAGTGAGGATTCGCACTGAAAAAAGGAGACCGCAACAGTTAGGAGTCAAAGGGACACTGCGGCACATATGACATGGGGCAAAAGTCGTAAATTGATGGATGACAATCAGCTGACGTCATCTATAGACAGCACGGGTAGCATACACTGCAGTTGTCTTTATAAAATGCTCAACAACATCCCCTAATGAGGGAAAAGACAGCTGAATGCAGGTGTCCTAGCAGCAAACACTCAAATGATACGCAGTTCCTCCCAATTTTAATGAGCTTTCCCCCAAGGGCATGCCAAATGCGATGCACCACGCTTTACAGGACGGACGTCATCGGTCATCAAACAATTGTTTGATCTTCCACGAATAGCTCTTCATCGCATGTATCTGCATCACATCAACGCGATATTTCAATTTCAGTGCACCTGAAGTTCCAGCTGAAATCTGTATTCAGCGACATCGTCAGATTTCTCGGAAAAACCAAACTTCAAGCATATACTCTGTTAAATTCCGAAAAAGTGTAAATCACTAAAAAGGTTGAAAAGTGTGAATCATAAAATGTCAGTGATATAACACCTCATCCCAAGAAGGCATTCGGTTTGTGAGAACGAGGATTTCTAACAATCTCGTGGCCATTATGTACAAAAGTGTATTTCGCGACGTTAGTGGCACCAGGAATTCCTGCTTTGAAAATAAGGATGCGAATACAGCCTACAATCGCCGAATTAAAGGACATTATTCAGAGTATTAACAGCGGTTAATTATTTGTGTATGTGGGATATAGATTTATGTTATCAACCGAACTTAAAATTCCAAATGGTGCAGTTATTTTGGTGGTGCATTATACAAAGCTGAAAACTGATGTTTCATTTTCAACACTGTTTGTAGCTACCAACCTCAAGATTATACTAGCATAATAATTAATGTGAAAGAAGAAGATATAAATATTTGTTAACCAGTACGTTCAGTGTTTTATTTATCATAGGCATACGAGTTTGATTTTATTATTATTGAAAATATTTTCTATTTCGATTCGATTGAAAAAATGAGTAGGATACGTGACGTTAAAGGCTCTTCGTTGTCAAAACCAAGATGCCTTCTGATTGATGCTCCTTCAAATGCAACCGTTTGGTCTCGTCCTTTAAGGAACTTGAGAGAGGGAAAAGGGGCGTTGTATTTCAGCCATGGACTGTATCAAAGTATTTGCTTATTTACAGCGGATAAGTGGGTATCTCTCAGTTTTTGTAGTGCCGTGTGAATAGATGGCATAGGCCAAGCGATCAGATTGTTTTCGCATTTTTATTTGCAGTTGCTACTTAATTATTAATGACCAATACAAACTTTCATTGGCCACATCGGTGACTGTGACTGTTGTAGTAAGCCATGAGAATTCAAGCGACGCCTAAACCATGTCATTAACTCTTGTTTCACTGACATGGTCAGTAATTTTAAAGGTAACTGGAAAACTACTTGCCATTCACTGCCAATTTATGGGCTTGAAAAAACCGCTTAGTTATCGTTTGGTAGGGAAAGATGAGCATGTCCATAAACGAAGGACCTAGGGCCGCACTTACGGTAAACAACATAGCCCAGGGATATGATTTTCACCCGAAAACTTGTGATCCTGGTCACTGGTGTTGCGCCGATTATAAAATTATAAAAATCTGGGTCTACTTAAAACGAATAATATATTTTACTTCATACTTCGTAAATTACTTATGATCTAACGATATAGTCTGTGCATTCCTCACGTGGTTTTATATGTCAATACACTTTCGTCAAAAAGGCATGAAAAAGAAACACAATACGACAAAATAGAAATAGCATAAAATCTGCCTATGGAGTGTATTTTTTTAATATGTATCCGCGGTCTATGCACCACTGCTGCAAGCTGTATAAATGAAAGGAAATTCTAGGTTCATTTAGTTATTTTAGTTAACTAATGTGGTAAAGATGACGTTCACGACCATATTAATGGACAGGGGTAGAGGAACCAAACATCACAGCTTTGCAATAAGAACTGGAGGAATTACGTTTTTGATCAAGGTTAAAGTTTATAATTTGGGGTACGGTTAGATTTAAGGTTAAGTTTAAGGTCAGCGTTTACGATAAATTCAGGATTATCACAGGGGTTATGCATTGGGTTAACGATAACTGCACAGTTAGGGGCTTAGGATATATCAGGCTGTAAGATTAAGTTTAAACTTTAAGTTTGTGGTAGGGTTTGTGGTAGTTTAGGCCATTTAAATGTTTAAAAGTCCTGACATTTATCGCAAGATCAACTATTTTCGATAAGCAGGCGCTCAAACTCCCACGTAAAAGTCATACAAAACATCCTTAACCGTAAAACTTTAAAAAACGGGTAAAATTTAATTTAAAACACTTTTTCCGGTCATGAATTTAAAACAGGCGTACGCAGCAGCCGTTATTGGGTTGAAACAATTCGCGACCGCTTAGCAACTGCAACCTAAGTTTGCATAAGAAAGATAAGGAATAGAAGCAAACAGTTTCTTTGACTTTGCACAGAATGACAATGCATAATGATATGGGTCAGATTTACTGCAAAGCATAACTAAATGAAAAACGGGACTCTAAAACATTGGAAAGTAAATAAATGTTATGGGAATAATTAAGAGAAATCGGTTACGATATATAGTAATTGAAGAGCCAGGTAAATTATTTTCTTGTTGAAATAGCCAGTTAGGCAAATGCTTAGCGGCCCCGTTTGCTAATTGCCTCGCGTTCGCCGAATATGCCTGTAGCTGCAGTTACATGTGAATTCATGAACACAAGTTGGTTTTTTAGTGCAACGGCAAATCATCCTTTGCGCAGTTGATTAACAGGCTTCTAATAGGACTGCTAAAGTCAAGCTCATCTTTCCTTGCATGTTCTTCCGTGGTGCAGCGCAGCATTCTCTTTATGGTGTTTTATATCTTGTCAACCTTAAAGAGTATGGATGCAATACCGGATTTATGGGAACAGCATGGTCCGTTATTTAAGCCATAAGCGTTTGAAAGAAGCATGTAGGTTACCTAGATTTACGTAAGAGAGTTTTGATGTGGGCGATTTCTGCATCGAGGGTCTTACTAGAACTAAACCATGCGTTTGCCCGTTTGATAATATGGTTTTTTTATTTTTATTCATTATGTTAAAAATGTAGGTTACATGACAGTGCGCCATATGACAGTTCGATCGTCAATTTTGACGAGGTCCACCGTTTGCTCCACACCAGATGGTGCAGGGACGGTGACTTGCGATTGAATTCGTTTTAACTAATAGTAGCCTTGCTCTGCAGCTACCGCACTCTCTCCTCCTTCCCTACCTGAGCCCGGTGTCAAGACAGAGTACTGGCGTTGGAAAATGTGTTCGTATGAGCGCGTCCTGAGTGGCCGATTGCTCTGCCCAAACTGATTTTCAGCACAGAATATGGGTAGGGTAGATCAGTGCACTCGTTAATGGACTGAAAGCCTATAAACGTTAACTCAAGCAACACGTGACGAGTATTTGGGCTTTGTTGAACTTGAATTTGTGGCCTCTTCTTTCGGAATGAGCCATGATATGAAAATTGGCATCATTTCACCACACTGCTGCCGCTTGTTTGGAAATTCGCGTCCGATGCAGTCTTTGGTTTTTTCTGACGTAATTACTTTCCCCGCAATTTTCCGCGTCATGGGGTCCTTTGGTCTCATTGCCTGACGCCGAATGGTGGCCTTCGGCCTTTGTGCGTTTCCAAGTGGCATGAGAAAGCGGCTGATGGCCTCCGATACGTATTAGGTGTATGTAATCTCTTAATTTATTTTATCCATAAATTCTGAACACTTACCTGGCTTAGTCGGTATTATCTTTTAATTTTTGCGAAGTGACCTGAGATTATCGAGGTGGGCCTATATTAACTGACCTTTTATTACTTAGGGCCATCCCTGATAACTGTTGAGCAGTTAACCAGGTTAAACATAAAATAATTAATTTCTATTGCCTCGGGATGGGTTAGATCGGCACTTTGAGACAAAATTCACTTGCATTTGAATTCTGACGATATTTGTTTTGAAATGCCCTTTACAATGCATAACATAGGAGCTGCAGATAATACCGCCTAACGCAATTTATGAAAAGAAAAACATAGACAGTGATAGAAATGAACAGGCGAGTTCCAGGAAGTAACTCATAAGAAGGAGAGACTATCATCAGGACCTGATGGTTATTGACCTGAGGATAAGGATTCTCAGGCAAACTCATAATCATAGAGCAGCTTTAGAAACTGATGATTGGTTCGAGAGAGAATCCGAAATTTCAGGCCAATAAACACCATGCCCCGTGATCATCTCATCTTCCACAACCCTTTTATTGACTAACCATTCTTATTTGCATAAATACATTCCGCATTGCACGGGGCCGAAGAAGGCAATATAGTTTGAGTGACAATGTGAGTCTTGCTTGTGATCCAAGCAGAAGCATCGCTCGTGCTTTTTAATGGTATCGTTTGTTTCTCGTGTGTTTCTAGTACAGAACAGCATCAATGTCGGATTTATAGTCAGTTGATTGCCTTGCTAGGCTCCAACCACTGCATTAGTGGGCTCATGTCAAGTCAGTTGAGATTGAGAATCTTCAGCCAGTTGAGATTTGCATGCAGTGATATACCCTGGCTTTCGAATTAAACTCGCGTGGTTCCGGTTTGCTGTATCGCTCTGTTTCAGAGTATACGCCGAAGTGCAATTAAGAAGAACCAGTTACGTTCAACAGTTCAGGCGCGTGTTTTGTTCTACCACATGTTGTTGTCCAGGTTCCATTTTGAGAGTACTTCTAATGCAAATGGTGAGGATAGGGAACTAGTGTGCTCATATGTGGATAATAATGCAGAATGAAGTGCCGAAATGGAGCACGATTCCCATTTTCTGCCATGTTGTTCACCATCAGCCATTCATATATAACTCCACAGCTTGGAGATCTCGAGTTCATACCTGGATTACTAGACATTAAGCGTTTTCAAGTCTACCACTCCATCATTTACCCATGACCTAAATGTATTTTCGGTTTATTTAAGGAATATACACCGTCGTAGGAAAGGCTTTCATCACCACCACCAACGCTACCACAGCACTCTCGGGCGTGGCAATCAGTTACAAATTAAAATAAACCTACCGGATTTATGTCAGGTTATAGGTATCATCGGATATAGCAAATCCGGTTCTCTGCATGGAAAAATAATAGTCTGGTTCCCTACGGTTAAGGATATTTCCCATTAGTAACTGGAAGGGGAAATATGATAGCTTTAATTTGAGCCCCCTTGCTTGAACGTGGTGGTGTAATTCACTGGTTCTGTTTTATTTCGGTTCATCTGCCGGCCAAGTCCCAAGATCATAGTACCCTGTCGTTCTGTATCTTGGCTTCTTGCGATGGGAAATATGCCAAATGTGTTTGCCTAACACATTTCGTCTCTTGTCATTCACACATTCCAGTGGCATGCGGCTGTCAGGTCACTTCAGCACCAGCCTTCCCAACATATATTCGGCCCGTAGTTGGACTAAATTCTAGTATATTTGAATTTATGCCGCTTATTGCTACCTTTGTCGGAAGATATATGATCTGATCTACATGCAAATGCCCATTGAACGTCCACGTAGAGACCTCGGTGTTGGATATAGAACAATCACAAGCCGTAATTGCATTGCATAAGGCTGCAAACACCGTCATGCGAGGAATGCAAGCAATCAAAAGGGCGTTCGTATCTTTTGACGAGGACCTACTATCACGGTGCGCTGAAGGCCGTGGCTTAGAAGGTTGCCAACTGACGGGAACACTCGAACAGCGTAATCAGACCAATGTGTGTTTTTTCTTGAGTGGCTGACTGGTGGACTGAGAGTCAGGCTGCAATGGCTCCTTCTTAATGTGGCCTTTATGACAATCCCACTGCGTGGGATCCGAACCAGGTGTGTTTGTACGCCCAGGGGTGGCTCCGGCCGTGCCAGCCACCTCCGCCCTCTCCCATTTCTGGTTTTTCTGACTCTCTCATGACACCGAGCTCAGGTTGGAGAGGAGGAGAGCGTGCGGTAGATGCTCGCAAGTCTACTATCACTAAAAACTAAATCACATGCAAATCACCGTTCCCGCACCACCCTTCCGTGAAGTATACGGTCGAAATGTCTTGTGTGTGGGTGGGGGAGTTCGTGAGGTCAACATCTTTGTGCATTTTCCTCACTGTTAACAATCTGACGCGCTAATCTGTCAAATGCCACCAATATTTAATGCACCCATTGGTCGGGCGACTGTTAACGGAGGAGTCTAAATTGGAACTCGAAGGCCAAACGGAATGTTAATCTTCCATTCTACAACTAAAATTCCAGGTTAACGAAGTCTTGCCTGAGTCACGGATTGGAAGGGTCTCATGAGTTATAAATGCCCTAAGAAATGTGTTGTATGAGTTAACTTTAATGCCAGTTTTAACCGCTATTTGGGTATAGGGTCTTTTACTCGGAATAGCGTCGCGTGCAGAAACGATGCCATCACACATGGCAAATCACAACTGAATATTCTGACTCCTCCAAAATTGGCGCGCTTACCTCTGCCCCATGCCGCAACGACGACCGTTAAGTTCACCATCTGCAGTCACATTAACTTGTCATCTCCCTTCCACTCCGACATGAGGAGCCCTAATAATTCCGCTTCCCTCTTTCGGCCCAAATACTACCATAAATATGTGCCCCCCTTTCACGCCAGCTGCTTATCTGTCCGTGTCTGTCTTGTCACACAAACTAATCTTATCTGGCCATTTCACGTTATCCTCTGTTCATTTTGTTCAATGATGTGATTGCGACAGCAACTTTAAAATTCATGAGAACAACTCGATTTTCCAGCGAGCTTTCATTTTTTCATTTAATGATCTCGGAATGCACTCTACCTCAGCTATTCAATAGATGTATATGCTTACATATATATGTAGTGGTAGGCCGGCAGACCAAGAAATAATCAAAAGGCAAAGACAAAGACATTGAAGAACATAATGACATGTTCTGGCTTATTAACCGTTGTCAGCCTGTTTAAGCCAATCTCCGGTGTGTATCTCCTGCGTTGCGCACCCGGGACTCGTGGTAATTGAGTCAAACGCTCTACCAATGAGCAACTGGCCCACTGTGCTGTCTGTTATGTTTAAGAATATCAATCATATTAGTGTGGGACTCATCGATCTGGCTATTGAATATGCTCGTCCCGCAATAAAAAACTGGCAAACACTTCCATACATTAAGTACGTGTCGTAACTCGTTGAAAGACACCTGCGGGAGAAAAAAATTTACGTGTCGCACAAACCCACGACTACAACTCGAAACCAGCTTGTACACCCTAAGGATAAGGTTGGCTTTTTTGATAAAAAAGAAGCCGTTTACAAAATCCCATGTAACAGTTCTAATGTTGTGTATTGCGGCCCAACAGGAAAATCAGTCTCTACACGCCTACACGAACATCAGTTGGCTGTCAAGAGAAGGGAAAACCTGTCTTAAGTTGCCGTGCATACACAAGAATCTAGGGCAAACATTTGCATGGGATAAAACGCGTATTGTTGGCTACTGCCCATCGAAGTGAGTCATTGTTTCCCAAAGACCTTCTTTTCTTCGAAATATATATATATATATATATATATATATATATATATATATATCACGCAGGTGGTCTGGACTTACTTTTTTAAGAAAATGTCTCGTCATAGTTTCCTTTATGAAACCCATGGACAGGTCACTTTTTCAAAATGTAAAAACGCTTCTGTTTGTAGCCCTTACTCACAGCTGAATCTGAGAAAGTGGGATACAAATCGGTTGAATTATTCTCGGTAGGTAAACAGCAGGCAAATCCATGTTGTCCTGAGGAGCAAAACTAAGAAGCCACCGCTCAGAAGTTTTCCGCGGGATCCAAAACGTAGCCACAATGACACAATCCAAGTCAGAGTTCAGTTAATAAGGAAAGGGTGGTATATAGGGGTGTTATGAGTGGGGATCATGGTAATTGGGGAGAAAATATTGAATTGTACAATAAGGGAATTCGATTACATGAGGCTGTTAAAATAAACACGATTTTAGAAAATCGTATGGGTTAGCAGATTTTTCACAAGACGTCTAGTAAAAAGTTATTGATGTTTTAGCAAATATTTCACAAAAGGTTTAACGAATAGACAATGTTCATTTTTATACATTAATAATATTTTGAAAAAAATATTTGTATCTTTATCTATCGAATTATTGATTTTTTTAATATGTACGCAATGTTTAGTGAAACTTTAACCTCAACTCCCTTTCTGCGAAACCTTAAAATCCAAACATTAAAACAAGCAGGTTAAAACTTAATCAACAATCCCCTTCTCAAAACAATATTAAAGCCCACAATCACTGCATTTACCGCAATTGCTAACCCATACTTTAACCCTAAAACTAAAATTAAGACGGCAACCATAAATAGGAAACTGGATTTGTATGGAAACCATACCAACGTGCCTTTCTTATAGCAAATGGATTTTATAAAAGATAAACACAAGAGCAAATTTGGCTGCGTTGCGAGCTCCACCGTGTGTTTTACTTAGCTAACGTTCCGGCGAATCCAAGAAAAAGGTCAAAATGAATAGCGCTCAAAAACGAGGGAGAGCTCTGAGAATATACGAATGAGCGGCTCCGTGGACTCATTTAGTGAAATAGAACGATAGACTCGAAGACCCCTGGGCTCCACCGACCTTTTAAGGTGGAAAATGTAGTCCCGTTCTGAGCACCTGAAGCGACTCATCATACTGATTCCCAGAACATGTAGATACATAAAAACCAAATCTCTTGCAGCGTAAATTCTGATAAAACTCAAGTGGTTTGACCTGAATGCATTTTCATTCACTGGCTACCTCAATATTTACTTAATTTGTTTAGCGCAGTTTCACATTGTTTTGGTCTAAACATCGGCAGGCGCATGAATACCAGGTCAATATTTTCCAGATTTAAATGTTGCAAAAATTGCATTGGAAGCAGTTTAAGTAAGCTGCTTTCAGGTAATGGACCTGATACAATTAATAAGTTATGTTTTTGTCATTGCGTACTTCCTGCGATAGAAACAATAGAAAAAAAAAATCAGAATTTCAGCTGTCAATTGACTCGAGTAAATATCAAGTACGGCATAGTTTGTAGGGTAAACCAGATATGTTTCCGAAGGAATATCATTTTCACATTCTAAGGATCTAAATAACTTTATCATGATAGTATAGATTAATTGTGCAGTTCCCGTGATGGGGATACCTAAGCAGGATACCGAAATAGCAGTCACCCCGTTCATTTAAAATATGTTGACCTAAGCTTAACTTCTGGAAGATAAAATATACACGTTTGATAACGACAATACTTACTCTAACATACAACTTATTATGGAACGTCATCCAATAGTAATTAAGGAATCGTAGATCCGTCAAATTAAGGCTATTTGACTAAAAGCTTTAGCAAAAAATAGGTAACTATCGCTATAAAAGGCAAGCAAACTAGTGTAGTTATCGATGGCTTAGCGATTTCTTTCCTGAACATTTAACGAAAGAACAATGTTCATTATAATCATTTAATAATATATGAAAAAAATATTAATATATTAAAGTATCGAGTTATCGAATTATTGAAAATGTACGCAATGGTTATTGAAACTTCAAACTCAAATCTCTATCTGCGAAACCGAAACTCCAAAGATAAAAACCAAAAGCCTACAACTTTATCCACAACCATACTAATAACAATCAACTACTCAAAGCCAACAGTCAGTTTGTCGACCGCAATGGCTAGCCCCTGAATCTATCCTAATTCTAAACCAAAGACCGCAAAAAACCTAGATTTGTATAAAAACTATACAGATATGCCTTTCTTAATGCAAATTGGATTTTATCAAACATAAACACGCCTGCTGAAAACAAAATATTGTTGTAAATATAAACTTAATAGACCAAATGTGGCTGTGTTGCAACTTCCGCTCTACATTTCCACAGATTTAATGAAAAGGTTCGAAATAAAGCACTCGAAATAAAGGGAAGGATCTGAGAATAGATGATAAGCAAATTACGTATGAACTGTTCCATGGACTCATCTAGTGAAATAGAGGGTAGACAATCTGACCCCCTGCTCAACTGATCTTTTAGCGTGAACATTTAGTCAAAATTAGTCTCGCTTGTTTCTGCTTTCTTTCAGGTTGCCGAACACGTGGTCCAATTCTATGGGTCGTTTGATGCATGAATTATTTTAGAAAATGGCCTCTAAAAATTCTCGGCTTTTCTAAGATTGACAAGAGGCAAATATGTGGGTTTTTGTCCCAAGCGAATTTGTGTCCAATTTCTAGCGTATGCATAGCAACTTGAGACAAATTTGCTTGGGACAAAACCCACATGGTTACCTCTTGTCCATCTAAGAAAGGCCGAAATTTTAAGAGGCCATTTTCTCAGATAGCTCATGCATTAACCGACACATCTAATTGGACCATGTGTACGGCAACCTGAAAAGAAAGCGGGAATAGGCGAGACTAATTTAAATTGGAAAAACACCCCAAATGATAACAATTGGCAGGAATGATTAAGCGATATCGATTTTCTAAGGTACGTGTTAAATTTAAACTGTTTTTTTGCACACCTACCACAAGTCTGACGACGACCTGGGGTAATAGCGTCGGAAATTTACATAACAAAGTTACCTATTGTTTCCTAAAGAACGTCTTTGTTTCGAATTATACTTCTTGGGATGCCCATTTTCCAATATATATATATATATATATATATATATATATATATATATATATATATATATATAAATTACGTTGGTTTGTTGACTTTTGGGGATTGGATCCTTTATCTGTGATATTTTGGTGCTTGTGAGCGACGTGTATACCAAGGTGATTCAATTGCCGAGCGATAACCTCAGAGGCCCCCTTCATAAAAGGCAGGGAGTAGAATTTTCGTGCCACAATTTCTCCGTTTCGGGTGGGGCCTTGCGGTTGCGCCTGGTGCCTGTGGCAGTTCTTTACAAAACTAACCGGATACCCGTTAACTAAAACAATCAATATAGTTAAGCAAGCCCTTTTTTAAGGATATCATAACTGTCGCAGTAACGGTATGCCCGGTGGAACAGAGTTCGGACGCAGCTTCTTTTGTGAGCTGCTGGGTGGTTGCTTCCATAGTTGAGGATAATCTCAGCATTAGATCCTTTCCAATGGACGCTTGTTGCGAGACTATTATCATGTAGCTTTTTGATTCTAACGTTGAGAAATGGCAGGCTGTCCCCTACTGCCTGTTCACGCGTGAACTCTATGGTTGGGAAAACACCATTCAGCCTCTGATGCATTTGCTAAATTTGCAGTCCTTTATTACGGCAAAGGTGTCATCTAGATATCGAAGCCAGATTTTGGGATTGAGAGTTTGGAAAAAGTCTTCCTCTATTCGTTGCAAAACCAATTCAGCGAGTAGTCCTGATATTGGCGAGCACATTGTGATGCCCTTTACCTGTTGTTAGTACTTATTGTCGAATTGACAGTAGTTCCTAAGGCATAGTTTGAGCAGTTCTATAACATGATTTTTTGGAATTTGAACGGGATTGTTCTGTATGCATTGAGCTACGCATTCAATTGCCAAATCATGTGGTATGTAAGAAAACAAGGTAACGACGTCGGAAGGCAAGAGGCATTCATCAGTACTTACAAATAACTTACTTACTTGCACAAAATGGATGTGCCACTGAGGATTATAAAGCCACTGATCGGATCACCTACGTAAAACATAGCTAAGTGGTTGAACAGGCACCTGAAGCAGCTAACGCAATGATCCAAATACAGCATTAACTACTCTCACGCATTCCTCCGAAGGATCAAAGGCCTCAAAGTAAGTACTGATGAATGCCTCTTGTCTTTCGACGTTGTTGCCTTTTTTTCTTCCAAACCACACGACTTTGAAATTGAATTGTATTGCCTAGAAAAAACATAATTTTCCGAAAAATACTACAAACAACAACAGAGGAGCCCCTGTGGGGTCAGCACATACAGGATATTTGGAATATGCTATAATGCAGAAATTAGAAACGACAGCTCCTTACACTATTAAACCGACATTTTAGCTGCGTAACGTAGACTATGTATTTTTCATCATCAAAATATATCAATAATACTTGCGCCACGTTTCCAGAAATTTTATTTATCTTTAAAAGAGAGGTTTATCAAAAGCTCCAATTCTTAGCTGTCGTCCTACACATAAAGACAGATGGAACGCTTCAAACCTCAGTTTATCGACAAAACTATATACTCCGAGGTCATCCTATGTTTTGGGAGAAACCACCTATGTCCTAAAAACAAAACTCTGTCAACAGCTTGTTAATTGGAGCTAAAATCCACTTTTTGAGTTATTTACACAGAATGAATATCCACATAATTTTGTTCATCGATCTTTGCGGTGACAAGAAATCAATTAAATGAACATGTTTTTTTATAAAGCTACGACCAGCCAAGTGCCGAAGATAACGAGATGGCGAACATTCCTATATTTAATGAATATATCTGAGCTATTAAATTGACGCTCAAAAAAACACCAGGTACAGATAGCGCACAAACATACAACTACTTTATGCGCCCAGTGTGTACACCCTTAGTGAAAGTTTGACTATTTTAACAGAAAATAAATTGTCTAAATAATACCCTGCACCAGTTGTTATGCAGTATATTGTAGTCAAGCCAGGAAATGCTTTCATCCGTATGCATGAACATCAGCTTGCTTTGAGGAGACGTGTCTACTTATTCCTGGTAGCAATGCACACACTCGACACAGGACACATATTTGCATGTGATAAAACCCGCATCGATTTCGCCTTCCTTCGCCCCGGTGACTACAGAGATGCTCCCTATGTGTTTGCGGGTGAAGAGCGCCAAAGCTAATTAAGTACTCCCAAACAACGTCATCCCTACATTGTACGCTGTTAAGGCAAACCCGTATAATCAACACTTATTTACTCTTATTTATCTTTATGCCATTTACCAAAAGGTCGATTAATTCTAAAACGCCAGTCAAATTTATTTTATATAAAGCAAACAGAAGTCAATTTTCTCCTCTAAGGATTCATATTTGATCTTTCATGAAATTTTAATGAATAAGTAAATATTTAACCAAAGAAACAGGCAGTTCGTAACAGGCGTCCCGAAAATGTCATCCTCTAACGAAACGCTTTGGCCATTTTAAAAACTGAGAAGGATTTCGCAGAATTCCTGCTGTTTTGCTTGGTACGAATGTATATGTTGTTTCACCTGGACCGTAATTTCCAACTGAGATGGCTTGATATCTGTTCTGCATCCTTCCCGTTACTCGCATGAGTTTGCGGTCAATCTTGTTAATCTTATCTAAATAAATGTAAAGAAAAGTATATTCTATTGTCTGTCAGTCTCCATCTATCAGTAATTTAAAAATGAATTTTGACTAACCATAAGGCACTTCCAACTTCATATAGTTCTCGGGTGCACCGTCCGAAAGTGTCGTAATCCCTCCGAAAAGCATAATATCCTTAAATGGGCAACGTGTTCGATTAACGAAATTGCAGGTAGAAATCAATCATACTTATGAAAAATTAAACAAACGAAAATGATTAAAGTATGTCGTAGAGCAATGGAACAAATGGAAAATGTTCATTTCTACCGGGTTACCTTGATATACTCGTCAAATGCTAATATCCGTGATTCAGAAATATCCTCATCAAAGTTAATAATTTTCGTAAATTGCACACCGGGCATGGCTTTTAATAGAAAGGTCCTGTCAGTAGGAAAAGAAACCATGTTCTGCTTATGAGAATGACACGAAGAATGCCCATGTCTATACTTACCTGGGAACCACAGGTCACCTTGTACCATCGTTATAGCAATTGCAGGCAAATTTGGGTTTTCAGAAGTTAAAATAAGCGCTGCATGCATGTTCTTGGGCTTTCCAGTTATTCGGAAACTGGCTCTATCTGTCAAAGTAAAACAACGAATTACCTTCTGGAATTTGTGGTTCCTGTCATTTTATTTATGACGGATTTCAATAAATGGCATAGGAGCAGAAGTTTGAAAACTCCAAAACAAGTTATATAAGATATAATGCACGTTAGGGAGCATTGTATATTCTTAACGTTTAAACTCTTACTGGAAGATATACAGTTAATACTACTGACTCTATTCACTTCCAAACTGGCTTGTTTGCTCACAAAAACAAGCACTTAAAGATAACTCACACTGTGTGTTTCCAGTAAGCAGCCCACTAATTTGACAGTAATATGGAATGGCAATTAGTGCATCCAAACACTCACGTGGATAAAATTCAAAACACGGATCAGGAGCTGCACAGGGATTTTCCAGCGTTCCCCTAGAATTCGTCCATTCCGCAGTAACCTGTATGAAGCAGAAAATGAAGCATTACGAAGTTTTATAAGTTATAAAATAATCAGAGAAAACATGTGCTTTTGAAGTACATCACTCAAAACAGGAACGAAAGTGACAAATTCGAAGTCCGATTCCTCCTGAACTTCGTAAAATTTGATAAAAGTGTCTAGCAGAATGTTATGCATAAATGACGATTGGTAAAAATACTTAATTCAGCAGACGCAAAGGCAACATAAATAAGCCAAATTGCCATCAAAATTGACCCTTGGTTTGCCTAAGGTGATAATTAAAAAGTTCAGTCGGTACCATCTTCTTGAATATTTTACGGTAATCTCTAAAATATCAATGGTTACAGTGACCCGTATCTCATGCTTATTGAAAACTCTTATAAGTATATTCATCCTCAACCTTCATCCAATTGTAATTACCGTGTACAACGTCTATGCAAAAGATTGGTTGAGAGATATCTAGTGAGAAATGGGGTGTCTAACGAATGAAAGTGTGTCTTTGTAGTGGGTGGCTCTGGACATACGGCAAGGTAAAAACTAAGAAGATGAATTATGGGTAGTTCGGTTTGTCAGATGTATATGTACTTGCGCATTTATTATTTAATTACTGCAAACAGAGAGGTAAACCTCTTGGCACCCTTGGTATAGCTAGTTAACCTCATTCCTATCTCAAACGCACTGAATCCGTGAAGAGAAAAAATGCAGAAAAAGCACTCGGCGTCATATGTGCGTTGCTTTCACTTTCCACGGATTGTGAATATAATAAAAGTGACTGCGCACCTTGATAAATATATGGTTTTCAGAAACTAATATTGGGAATGTTAGAAATATTTCAACTTTATCTAATTAAATCATTACATTATATGTAAATACGTAGTAGTAGTAGTAGTAGTAGTAGTAGTAGTAGTATAAGTAGTAGTAGTAGTAGTAGTAGTAGTAGTAGTAGACGTAGTAGTAGTAGTAGTAGTAGTAGTAGTAGTAGTAGTAGTAGTAGTAGTAGTAGTAGTAGTAGTAGTAGTAGTAGTAGTAGTAGTAGTAGTAGTAAAGTAAGTAACGTAGCCCTCATTGTCATTTCAGCTATTTCATATCGTGAAAATTCGTGGTGCCACGAACCGATTTAAAATAAAATTGCCATCGAAATTTTTTTAAATACAGATTCCTATTATATATGGTGAGCTTATATTCTTGTTGTTTGACAGGAAGTACTTTAGATATAATATCAAGATTGCCTCATGTAATGTCAATTTTTACATTTTGTATTCTACCTCAACTTGGTTTTAGCAGTGTGCCGTCATCCAGAACTAACGTCAACAAGCGCACCTAGCGCACGTCAACCGCATATGGGTATTATCCAATATTTTAAACATGCCCCGGAAACCTCGCTTTGCACGATACACTTATCAGCTATATTACAGCTGCTACATGGTGGTAGCGAATTTTGTTTCGAATTTCATCCTCAGGGCGTCTTTAGAGGTACACATTAGGACAAGTTCTAAGGGCCACTTCGTAAGAATGGAAAAAATAGTCTTTAGTAACAGAGTAAACATATAAAGTGAGAACCGATTAGAAAGATGTTAAAATGAAGATAAGCGATTTACACAATAAAATGACAATGGCATGAGGGTTAAGATGAAAAAAACTTATAAAACCCATGAAAGCTTTGAAACCATGATCAACATTGGAAACGAAATGAAATGGAAAGACTTTCTTTGCAGTGACAATCTGGACAAGGCGAAGGCCAAGTGACCAAATAACCAGTCGTTGTGTGTATATAATGTAAGAAATCTGACTATTGGCATAGGACATATATTGTGGGGGATGCTTAGCACTATAGCACCACGTTAACAAAAGGTTATTTCGTTTCACTTTCAACTAAACCACGTAAAATCGGGCACATTAACGAGAACTTCCTAAGACGCTCAAACACGTTATGTTAAATCATGGAAAGTTTAATAAGTAAACCCAAAAATTGATTTGTTCTCGGGATGAAAAATCAAAAGACTTTCATGTTAAAAAACGAAGCAATCGGCCTACTGGTCATAGCCTCCATTCGGCCGAAATGAAGAGGCCAGGGGCGGTGGCATGAGGTTCGAATCTCAATATCTTGGTCTGCCAGCTACCGCATCCCAACCCAATTTATAGTTTTGTAAACTGCTAATTCAGACGTTATAAAAAAACAAATATGAACTTATTATTAGGGGTTTTAATTCGTAACTCAGTGGACATTTTGTAGCACCCCTAGAACACGTTCTGTAAATCACAACTCCCATCCGAAATTCCAGTCGTCTTTATTCCAACATACAGCACGTGGATAGTAAAAGGCTTTACTTATGTCCAAGGCCTGAATGGCCAGTTAACTTTGCCCGCTACTCTTTCCGTACACTTCTCCGGTCTTCGTGAAATTTTTTGCCCCCGGAACAAGGTGGGTGTTTGCATTGAAACTCCTATCAGTGCACCCTGGTAGTTAAAGATAATGTTTTACGGCTAACTGTTTTGAATTTTATCCAGAAAAACGAAGATTGCTTCATAATTTTTTAAAATATTTCCCTTTTCCATTCGATGGAAAATGAGGTAGAAATTTATTTTATTAGAGGTACTTTGTTGTTAAAGCCGGGATTTTGGGGGAAGGGTTAATAGAGGGGCAGAAGTCCCCAACATGTTCGTTTCCCATTTCTTCTTGGTTAATGCAAATAATAGGAGATAACCTTAAAAAAGATCGGCAATCTCGACTAGGCAGCTGATAAATCCGTTGGCTAATAGGTACTGAAGTGCAAGATATGTACATCGTTCTGCAATGTTATTTTTCGGTCACCATCGTAAAAGTTCAGCTTCGTTCGTTTGTCTGAAAACAAAGAGCATGTCAAGAAATAAATATAGGCGTAACGATTTCGATCCAACTCCAGGATGTATCGCATTGGCTTCACATTAATTTTTTTAAATTAGAAGCCAAACGCATTTGTGCTGAATCACAGACCTCCGTGAATAACATTTTATTTCCTATGATATTTTCTTGCAATATGGATGGTTCGGTATTCCCTAGCATTTTTCGAAAATACATAAATTGACCTATGCATGAATTTGTTATTGAGTTGATCTGAGGTGAATCGAGTAAGCTCTGCCATGATTATTCGTACTAATGTCGTCGGATGACACATCGGTGTGATTGCACAAGCCTTTGTTTGCAGAAAAGCAGTACGTCCTATCGTAAATCGAACTGGTTCTCATTTCTATGTATCATCTTTATATATGAGAGAGTTTGCTTGAAAAATATGCTATTGATAAAATGTCTGACCACACTAGAAGCATATATCTTTCCAGGTGCGTATGCACAGATGTGGAGAACTTTACTTTAAAACATTAAACTATTGTATTATCGAGCATTATGCTTTGAAATCAACATACTAACTTATTTAATGCTTGATAAATTTAAAAACGACCTTATCGTGGAAACATTGACGTTGTTCACAAAATAGATGAGCAAAATAGTTTTTTTCTTATTCATGGACGTCATGAATAGAGGCGAGAAATGACAATTCACGTTTCTTTGTAATATGTCAGATAGGCTCTCACAAACGTTCCTTTTTCCAATCGAAACCGGCAAGACTACGAGTCCAAGCCTCCTGGGTTACAACATTGTTATTCTAATCAACAGATCGTGGGTTTGAGCATTGCATGGGACAACACCTAGGGGTTAGGCATGGCTGGCTGACGAGGACTGCTAAACCAGAAACAGCCATTTTAATCTCCTTTGTCTTTTTCGGTGATATCAGTTTTCTAGGTATTGGTGCAATTCATACATAAGATTAAGTGCTTTAAAATTGCGAAAACTTAAATAATGGTGTCATTCGTTGTTATCATTTTTTAAGTATATTCCTCTAGACTTTGCGAACACGTGTACGCTTAACCTCATACCGACGCATAGTATAAATATACCTGCGGACGTCGTGCTCAAAATTATCGATCTTTGCCTAGAAACAAAATTTTTATTTGCCAAAAATACTGCACACAACAAAAGAGGAGCCCATATAGGTCACCTTTTACAGGATTTTCGGCATATGCTATCATGGAGAAATTAGAAGCTAATGCTCTTCACACAAGGTGTTTAAATGGAACGACAAGATAAGGTGATCCCTGGGGAAGAGGATTTACTGGTTTGACGTTTCACACTCATACTCCAGCGCAACATTGGAGATAGACAAACGGGTGAAAATACATAGTTTAAGTAGGTCTGTCATGCTCAATACAGATAGGCCTACCGCTATCTCTTCTTACGTGCTCTCCTACCGTATGCAAGTGGTGCCTGTCGGACTCATATGGCACGGGTCGTTGGATGCTGCGTTTAACGGAGTTGGCATCTAATTGTGATGTTTCTATAATTTCTCTGGCAAGTTTGCTATCGGCTTGGCCGAGCACATGGGTCCCGTCAAAGTTGAACTGGTGATTGTTTTCATGGCTGTGCATGGCGACGTGCGTTGATAATCCCTTTCGTTTTATAACTAAAGCCTGCTCGCGCGCACTTAAACGTTTGTCGGTCTAGCCGCAGTAGTTGGCCAGACATTGTGGATATTTGACGCGGTCCGTGGGTGTTAGTCGACCCTTTGATTGCATTACTAACCGTGGATAGGGGACCGTGGTTGGTGTCCACTGCACATGCTCAGCGATCTTAGCACGCGCTTGGTGGCTTCAGCGACGTTTCTCGTGTATGGCGAGACACGGAGGTTTGCAGGTCTTCGTTTTGCTCAACATCGGTCTTCGTGTGCCTTTGGTACAAGCATGTGTTTATAAAGCTCCGTGGATATTCATTGTGGAAGGGGATACACCATCGGCTTTTACGTTCTCGCAGGTTCTCGACCTCTGTGCTGCTTTGTGTCTGTGTGTGGCGAGAAGGCAACCGAACGCAACTGCGTTCTGCAATGTTAGTGAAGTATTTGCTCCGTGTTGGTCGCTTTTCGAAACACGCCATCTGACTTGTCGATAACCTTGTGGACAGAAAGTGCAGAACTTGAGAGAGGGAAAAGGGGCGTTTCTAGTTCAGACATGGACTGCATCAACTTAGTTTCTGATTCACATCAGTTAAGAGGGCCTTTTATATTTTCTGTTTGTGCCGAGTGCAAGGATGGCATAAGCCTAGTTATCAAAATGTTACAGCACGTTTATGTAATAAATGTTAATTATTTTATCCAGCGTGACCATAAGGACGTCGACTAATAGAGATCAGTGTGCCGAGAAAAATTGGAACGTAAATTTAGGAATTTGAGTTAGCTGCTGTGGTAACGATGACTTGTATGTGAATCGACTATAACCGAATAATACATGTTACGTCAAGGGCCTTATTGTTAGAACAAGACAGGCTTTCGAATTGGACTTGCTGAACGAGGCCACAATGAACCCGAAACTGTTTTGTGGTTACCTAGGTCAGAATACACGGAACAACGATCCGATACACCCTGCTGAGGACAGCCGAGGGCATAGACCTTACTGAAGACGGGCGAAGACTGATCATCTTTCAGAATTTTTGAAGACTGTTTTCACAAAGGAAACGAGTTACGATTACCCTACCAATGGCTTCGAAGTGGATACAATAGTCGAGACTGTTCATTTCACCGAGACTACTGTCCTCAGGCAACGTTTTGGGTTAAAGGAATCTAAGTCACTGGGTCCTGATGAATCACCTGCCAAGCTGCTGAAAGAGCTCGCGAGAGAGTTGGCAAAACCACTCTCTACGCTTTACCAAACGTCCTTCGAGACCGGACCTCTACCAGCCAATTTGAAATCTGCAAGGATTACGCCGCTCTATAACGCTGGAAGCCGAGTCTCCGCAAACAATTATCGACCATTCAGCCATACTTCAGTTTGCTAGAAGATTATGGAAAAAATAATTAAAAAACAACTAATGCAGTTCCTACAGCATAACAATCTGCTTTACGACGTTCACTACGGTTTCCGTAGAGGTAGATCCTGCGTTAAAAATTTGTTCTACTCTTTAGAACATTGGACTGAAGCGGTCGATAGAGGAAATACGGTGCACGCAGTCTATATCGACTTCAAAAAGGCTTTTGATTGCCGCCGCACCACTGCCTTATTTTAAAAACTCAACCGCATAGGCATAAGAGGTAGACTTCTGGTATGGATAGAAATCGTCTTCACTGGCCGCTCACAAAACCATCCATATCAGCGACAAACTGTCGACCAAGGTTGAGGTTGAGAATGCTTTTTCCCAAGGCTCTCTTCTCAGCCCTATTTTGTTCATTGTCTACATCAAAGATTGTGCCAACTAACTGGACTGTGATAGTGCCATGTTTGCTGATGATCTCAAACTTTGGCGCGTCATTCAAACTGCGGCTGACGAAGAGAACTTGCAGGCTCCAGAAATGGTCAAATGACTGGCTCTCGTTGTTCAATGAGAGCAAGTGCGACATTATAAGAGTCAGAAAAAGAAATCCTTCGAACCGTACGGTTTACAGTCTGAATGGCATTCAATTGAAAGAAGTGGATGCCTAAAAGGACCTGGGAGTCTGCATCACGCCCTCGCTTAAACCCTCCCTACATTGCGCAAAGGTAGCGAAGTCAACCATGTCGATTCTGTACCTCGTTAAACGAGCTTTCGCAGCCTTCACTACCGACTGCTTCGCTAAAGTCTTCGGAACATTCCTGCGGCCACAGTTAGAATCCACTATCCAAGCTTGGAGACCCTGAGCGGCGAAGGACATCAACATCCTCGAAATGGTCCAAAGGCGAGCAACAAAACATGTCCTTGGACATGGCTCACAGCCTTATGAAACACGGCTGTCGAATCACATTATCTTTCCCTTGTGCCATAGACAGCTTCGGGGGGACCTGATACTAACATTCCGCATACTACGCGTCCAGGACTGTTGTCTCGTCCCAGGTGATTTCTTCGAGTTAGCACCAACAACGAACTTGAGAGGTCATCCTCTCATATTACGTCTGACTGGAGCAAGGCTAGACACGCCTACTACTAGCTATATTTAAGTAAAATTTCTTTATGATTTACATTTTCCGTTTGAGGGCTTGCACTCTCCCATAATTCCCATGCTGGAGTCCTCGAGGTCTTGGCTGCTTAATTATTTGCACTTCTTGGTGACACCGTGACTGTTTTCATCAGCTGGACCTGGTGGCCATCGTCCATACGGTGTATGAACGTGCTCCCTTTGTTTGAACCGCTATGGACCGAGGATGATCTGGGCATATATTTACATCTTTGAATTACCTCAACGGACTCTGCATTCAGCAAGGGAGCATCTGGCTGATTCATGTGACCTCCGCAATGCCCCCCGTTTGACCCCCACAAGGGTGAGAGATTTTTTCTCCTAAATATCACCGGGAGTTTTTTTTTCACTGACTGCTCTTTTTTAACTATGTTTCACTATGTTGGCCTCGCCAAAATATCGAGATACTATTTTTTGATACCACAACCCGCATGTACAAATAGGGAATTCAAAGGTGACTCACCCACATGTCCCTCAAATATACTGAAACTGATAGACAACCATTTCTCACTAGATATCTCTCAACCAATCTCTTCACTAGTGGTTTTTCACGGTGATTATTGGATGAAGGTTGAGGATGAATATACTTATAAGCGTTGCCAATGAGCTGAAAATTTCTATCAACGCTATATCGCCAGATAGGAGCTTCTGTGACACTTGACATCTTAGATTTCAACGTAACATATTCATAAGATGGTACAAGCTGAATTATTTAATTAACACATTAGACAAACAAAGGGTTAATGTCGCTCGCAGTCTGGCTCATATATGTTGCTTATGCGTCTGCCGAACTGCGTATGTTTACCAATCGTCATTTTTGCATACCATTCTGCTAGAAACTTCTATCAAATATTATGGAGTAAAGGAGGAATCTGACTTTGAATTTGCTGCTTTCGTTCCTACTTTAAGTGATGTACGTCAAAAGCACATGTTTCCTCTTATATTTTTTTTATAATTGAATACCCTTTGAAATGCTTCCTTTTCCGCTTCAAACAGGTTACTGCGGAATGGACGAATCCAAGAGGAACGTCGGAAAACCCGTGTGTAGCTCCTCAGCCGTGTGTTCAATTTTATCCAAGTGAGTGTTTGGAGGCAGTAATGTCTATTTTATTTTACTTTGAAATTAGTACTCTGCTTATTGGAAGCCTACAGCGTGAGTTATCTACTAAGCGCCTGTTTTCGTGGGTAACCAAGCCATTTTGCAGGTGCATGAAGCCGGTAGTAGTAACTGTATGTCTGCCAGAAAATTCAATTGTCTCTCAAGTAAATTATATTCTACATTATTTGTTTGGGAGTTTATAAACTCATTCTCCTATGCTATTCTATCAGTCCGTTATTTTATAAAATAACAGCAGCCACAAATTACCGATGGTAATTCGATGTTTTACTTTGACAGATAAAGCCAGTTTCCGATTATATGGGAAGCCTATGAACAGGCGCGCAGCGCTTATTTTAACTCCTCAAAAGCCAAACTTGCCTTCAGTTGCTCTAACGATGGTGCAAGATACCGTGTGGTTCCCAGGTACGTATGGACATGGGCATTCTCCGTGTCATTAGCAGAAAATGTTTTTTTCCTACTGACAAAACCTTTTATCTTAATAGCCGTGCCCGGTGCGCAGTTTACGAGAGTTATAAACTTTGATGACGATGTTTCTGATTCACTGATATTCGAATTTGACGAGGATATCAAGGTAACCCAGTAGAAATGAACATTTTCAATTTCTTCGATTGCTCTACGGCATATCTTTTATCATTTCGCTCGTTTAATTTTTCATAAGTATGATTGATTTCAAACTTAAATTTGGTTAATCGAACACGTTGCCTATTTTAGGATATAATTGTTTGGGGAGCGATGACTACTCTTTTTGGAAGGTGCACCCATGGACTTCATGAAGGTGGAAGTTCCTTTCGGTTAGTCAAAGTTCATTTTTACCTTATTCCTAGATGGAGACTGACAAACAATAAAATGCCTTTTTTTGTTAAATTTATTTAGATGACATTAACAAGGTTGACCGCAAACTCATGCGAGTAACGGGAAGAATGCAAAACAGATATCAAGCTATCACAGTGGGAAATTACGGTCCAGGTGAAACAACATTCACATTCGTTCCGAGCAAAACAGCAGGAATTCTGCGAAATCCTTCTCAGGTTTTAAATTGGCCGATGCGATCCATTGGAGGATGACATTTTAGGGACGCCTGTTACACAGTGCCTGTGTCTTCTTTTAAATATTTGCTTATTCATAGAATTTCCATGACAGCTGACCTATGCTTCTATGGAGTAGAAAGTTAAATTCTGTTTGATTTATATAAAATAAAACTGTTACTGGCGTTTTAGAATTATTTAAACCTGTTGGCAAAGGACATAAAGAGAAGTTTGAGTTAATAAATTAATTGTTATTTCACTTAGTAAACCGCTTATTTACAACGTTAAGATGAGTGTATTTACTAAAGTTGATGGAACATCAAACTGAAAGATCACATTTTATAGATATTTGACTTGCTGGTGTGAAATATGCCGCATATTGGCTCTAATGTAGATGAATTTAGTTAGTGGAAAGTTGACCTATACGTATTTCTCTTATAAGCAAACATCGAATACCTAACTGCATAGTGAGACCTAGAATTATACATGAGAGCTGGTAAGGCGATGAATGAGGGACAACTTATTTTTTCTTCATTCAAATTGTTATCGCCCACGACGTGAAACGTTATATTTATTAAAACTTTGGTATTAATGAACCTGATATTCAAAGCGGAAGGGAGCCAAAACCAATGTACTATTGCCAATAATGAGACGAAATGTCAAGGAATTACTAGACGATAGTCAAAGTGTTATTTATAAGCAAATAAAATGCTGCAGAGCATTTAAATTATAGCAAAATGTTTAACATATGAACAAATATTTTTTTGTCGCGCGTGGTTTTGTTTAAGATAAAAGGGAAAACTCTTCGTTAAAAGAATTGTGTTGTCCTATTGTTGCAAATGGGTCGTAGATAAGAGGTACCACTTTTTCACATAAAATGTAACAAAAAGATAATATGGAGTTCATGCCAGGTTCGAAACCTTTTTAAGGAACAAATGACAATATCTTTATTAATTTTTGTGATATCATTAGAAATCATATGATTAATTCGTGTTTGACTTCATGTCAAACAGATGGTTCAACTTGCAGTTTCTGATGTTTTGACGATATTTATTTGAAGAAATACAAATGGCATTATTTCACCAATGACTATCCGTCGAAAGAAATGATAAGAAATAGTCATTATATTATTATCAGCTGAAGGTGAACCATGTACATGGGTTTGAAAATGAGTGAAGAAAAGATTCAAGGTAACACGTGTTGGCATATTTGCAGATTTCAGTAGATATGCTAACGAAGGCATAAAAATCTTTACATCCTCAAGATAAAACCTCAGAAGAATAGTTTGCAAGCACTCCTTTCTATTCGATATATTCTTCCCAAGTAATTGCCTTCAACTGGGTAACAAGTCAATTAAAAACGGCCAAAAATAGAAGAATGTATTGAGCGTCGTCCTCGAAAGTAAACAGTGTGTGGGTGTATCATAAGAAGGGTGCCGTCAGTTTCATGCAGTAAAATGAAATTTGAGTTTGTTCCACTCAGAGTGTGTACGATATTCGTCTGTCCTCACTAGCCTTACTTTCGTGATCTGAGGAAAGTAACTTTTGTAGTTGCTGGCATATATTAGTCCAGTGCCTTTAGTGTAATTCAGTGAATAGGCTTGCAAAAGTTGGGATCTTAGTTGTTGCCTATGTGCGCAAACCTTTTTTGATAAATTTGTAAAACAATCAGACTGTGTGGTGACCTTTGCTCGTCGCTTAAAAAATTTTGTTTGCAGAAATAAGTCAGTTTACCTGCTTCTACAAAAAAGGTTCTACATATATTTGTGTTTTGCTCAATGCTTTTTACCAAATATATGTTTCCAGAACCCTTGTAATACCAAAAGACTGTACTCCATTTATGTCGAAGTTATTTCTCCACCACGCCAAGTCTCCTGCTTGAAAGGATGTCAACGAAGATTGGCAAACCTACCTTATACCATGAACTTACTTTTGCCCAGCTGACAGAGTTTAATAGTGTCACAAACGGTTTCTGTACTGGGGATTATAAAAGATGCCACAAGCGTAGCTATTGAAATTTATCAGCTCATTTATCTGATTAAATCAGTTTTACGTTATCCAGCATGCCGACTAATAAATCGGTCAAAACATTTCCAAAATTAATCATAGATAAATCGATATATATATATATATATATATATATATATATATATATATGATAGTGTGGGGCTCAACGATCTGCTTAAGGAACATGCATGTTCCGTTGTGCCTTGGAGCTCATTCCATCATATGCTACACGTCGCTATGCGACTGCCTGCGAGGGTTCTAGTCTGAGCTCCAGGGCACAACGGAACATGCATGTTCCTTAAGCAGATCGGTGAGCCCCACACTATCATCATATTCCCGATCACAACCGACAAAACAACGAGCCCGTGGCTCAAATTGTAGAGCATTCGACTCAAATACCAAAGGTCGCGGGTTCGAATCCCAGGTGTGCCACACTTGGGATTGGGTATGACTGGCTGATGACGGCTAATAAGCCAGAAATGGCCCTTCCGGTCTCCCTTGTCTTTGTCGGTTCCATTCACTCATATGCTACACGTCGCTATGCGATCGCCTCCGAGGGCTCTAGTCTGAGCTCCAGGGCACAACGGAACATGCATGTTCCTTAAGCAGATCGGTTAGCCCCACACTTTCATCATATTCCTGATCACAACCGACAAAACAACGAGCCCGTGGCTCAAATGGTAGAGCGTTCGGCTCAAATACCAAAGGTCGCGGGTTCGAATCCCAGGTGTGCCACACTTGGGATTGGGTATGACTAGCTTATGACGGCTAATTAGCCAGAAATGGCCATTTCGGTCTCCCTTGTCTTTGTCGGTTCCATATATATATATATATATATATATATATATATATTAAGTTGGAACCGACAAAGTCAAGGGAGACCGGAATGGCTATTTCTGGTTAAGTAGACGCCATTAGGCATTCATACCCAATCCCGGGTGTGAATCACCCGAGATTAGCACCCACGACCTTTGATCATTGAGTGTAACACTCTACCATTGAGCCATGAGCATATTGTTTTTTTCGGTTATGATTGGGAATGTGATGAAAGCGTCTTGCTCAAAGATCTGCTTAAGGAACCTGTATGTTCCGTTATGACCTGCAGTTCACACTATCATCATATTCCCAATCATAACCGAAAAAACAATATGCTCATGGCTCAATGGTAGAGTCTTACACTCAATGACCAAAGGTCGCGGGTACGAACCCGGTTGATCCAAACCCGGGATTGGGTATGACTGGCTGATGACGGCTAATAAGCCAGAAATGGCCAGTCCGGGCTCCCTTGCCTTTGTCCA
>WEDG01010840.1:30000-44580 GCA_017591395.1 Schistocephalus solidus | reverse complement strand
GATGATAAGCTTATTCCAATCCTCAGTTCTACTTACAACGGCAAGTTTTTATTTCAACACCTCACTGACCTCCAGCAATTCTGACCGTGGCTGATAAGCTTCTTTTAGAAACAATTTCTAAAAGTAGGCACAGGATTTTCTTGAGAACATTAACATACGTCAGCAATTCTGAGTTCGACCGTCGATTTCGACTGAAGGGTGGTGCAGGGACGGTGACTTTTGCACAAATTAATGTTAAATCATAGTAGCTGTGCACTTCATCTACCGCACTCTCTCTTCCCTTACCCGCCTCTGCCCGGTGTTAAGACAGAGTCAAGAAGACCGGAGATGGGAGAGGGCGCAGGTGAATAATCTCCCATGGCATGCGGCATGAGCACCTATGTGTGTCCATGTTGGGCACGCCCGCTCCCCACGTTAGGCAGTTGTTATGGGACCACATCCTAAATAACGCCTTGCCCCTTGCGCTAAGATATTGCGATTTCTCAGCTTGTCTCCATTAACTGCTTTAATCTCCTAAAATTCTGCACTTTAAGGAAGCACATTTCACTTCCTTGACCGTCGCACTGATAACGCCCTTATTTACAGCTACCAGTCATTTGATCGTCCGAGGGTTATCTCTCAATGCACTTTGAAGCCCTGTGTACAAAGATAATTTATTAAATGCATATTAGTGCGGACGATGGAGAGATGAAGGGCAATGCAGTTATAAATTCCAAAGATTCAGGGCCAGCCAAAGTTCACCTCTCCAGAGATGGGTTTCGGTCTTTGGGTGAATTTTTTTTTTTCTACTGCGTGTATATATTCAGTGTCATGACACCCACATTTGACGCGGGATACTAAACAAAGGAAGAGAGGAGAGTGAAATAGGAAGAAAAAAAATTGAAAATTACTTACCTGATTTTGCTCATTTCTCTGCCTTGAAAGTGGTTTACTATTCCTCCCAGCAATGGCGTTTCAGAAAGATTTTCACAGAGAAGCAATTCAGTTACGATTCTGCCAGATTACAATCTCAAAGAAGAAACAACACGAAAAAAAAACATGGATATTAGTTCTCTGCGTACTTGGCCCGCGCGTCAGGTCTGGATACAGCCTTTTTTACAAGCTTCTTACCACCCACCATCAAAACTCGATTCTTTAAAAATTACTATTAAACTAGCATGCATTGGCCATAGATTTTCAATACTCCCATAAATTTAACTATGTGTTATAACAAATCACATAACTAGGCTTTCTTATATGCCTTTGGTATCAAATGGTGTTTTCTTGTTGGAAAACTGGTCAACTTTGGTTAAGAAAAAATTCCGGCAATTTCCGACGAATTTGGAACCTGCCTTTACATGAGACACACTTCCATGATTTCCAACATGCATGTCGCATGAAAATCGCACAATTATATACGCTAATAGGAAGCTGTCAGGTAGTGTTTATAAACATTTGCATTACATATGGATCATGTTTCATAAATGGAAAAGTACGATGACACATTACTAGACATACCATTGTCTTAAAAATCTCACGATAAAAATTTATTTAGTATCAAAAGACATCCATTGTTCAAGTATAAATTTTAAAGAAGACGGTCTTTGTCCTTGGCTAGGTGCAATAATGAATATTTATATCTTTTTTTATAAACGCATTGAAAACGCTGGAACCAATGTATCCCGATTAAATAGTCATTATATCAAGTGGCCAGAAAGAATCTTATTTAAAAGCCAGTAGCCTGAGGTGATTCAACTAGCTTCAAAATATTCTGTAAAATAACTTATACAAAAAATTTACTTAATTAATTTTTTTACTCGAAAATGCATCTAAGAATTTCTATTTTTGTTCAACAAGATAGCAAACCTCTCACATAAAGCCAAAACCATACTAGGAGAAAAATATGCAGCTTTCATTTTCGAATGCTATTATTGGAAGGTATAAATTTTATTCACAAATGTAACATGTTGTTGACAACTTCAGAAAGCGGTCCGCAGGTCCATCAGAATAACTCGTTCAGCATAAAATAGGCTCAGCGACGGAAAACGAATTCATGCACTATCACTGTTAACCGCTAATAGAAAGGATATAATGTAAATATTATTTGCTTTTCTTTCAAACATTTAAGAATACGCTATTTCCTTGCCTAAAAGGCCCCTTTTATCACCTGTTCTATTGTACAATTGATTTTGCAACTTGGTTCAGTGGGCAGAATGACTTATGTGGCCCCATAAATGGGCCGTGAGAACAGGAACCGTCTACACCAAATGTATCGAAATCAAATTCCAGGAAAATAGGAACAGGTTTATGGTTATGTTTAGGATTACGTTTCGGGTTAAGATAAGGATTAAGGTTAACGTTATTGTAAGTAGCTGTTCAATTGAGGGAAGGCTACCGCTAATTTTAGGCTTGGCGTTAGGATTGGGACAAGGGAGTACGCAGGGAAACCTTTATTAATTGAGATAGATGCTCCTATTCCCCTGTGCTGTTAAGGTAGCCATAAAAGTAGTTTTTTCCATCTCTCTTCCAACAAAGTGCCTTTTTAATTAAAACAAAGTGCGACTGTTTAGGAACACCGCGTTTTCTCTCCTAAAAGACTCCTATTACCAAAACTGTTGCGTTACGAGTGGCCTATGGCCATAGGCCAGTGTGAAGGCTACACATATCCTTGTCCGAGCCGCCTATGCACTTAAATGATGTATAGCACGAATCGACTTACCACAGTTAAATTTGAAGCCTCGAGAGTTGGAAAACAAAGTCTGAATTCGTCATATAGCCTACAATGCGAGGTATTCTAGGTCTTAATGTGTGGATTTGTGTTGACCTTAAGGCAGCCCACATATAAACAAATCCGGCTCATACTGAAATATATTCACCACTCTACGGGTGAAGTTTAGAGCCAGGCTTGCAGCCGGTTGCAGAACTTGTGCTGAATGGACACAACCAGCTAACAGTATTTGTTCTCAATTTCATTCTGACTCGACATAAAACAGTCTTTTTTTCAGGAAATGGGGAGTACTGTGGAGATTGAATAATTTCTCGCGGTCACTCCCTTTTAAACAGGCTGTTAATACGGTAAATCTGTGGTTTAAGTGAATATCTGGAAATATTTTACAAAAAATTGCCGTAATTGTTTGTGGGTGGACTAGTTAAGGAGCCAACAAGTCAAGTAGGCAACAACAAAAAATTACATACATACCGATCCGCAGCCAGTTTCGGCGAATAAATAGGAAAACCGATAGATGCAACTGTTTCATTTGGTTTTTTCCAAAATCAGACCTCACACTCGACTGTCTGATATAATATTCATAAATTTAAGCTCTTGAAGAAGGAGATCCGATTAATGGAACAATAGGTTTATTGGCCTAACGTTTCGGGTTCTAACTCGATTCCATCAATTCAGAAACAGAGTTAGATTAGAGTCGTCCTGTTCCTTTCTGTATGTTCGCAGGCAGACTGTGGTGATAAGTGCCATGTAGGTATGACCTTTCACTGGCCGACTGTGGGATCATACACCCGGACTTAATAACGTATCGAGCACCTTCTATCAACTGTCGTGCACTTACGATTTGGTTGGATTAAATGGGAAAATTGTGGCGAAAAAGCGGGAGAGGTAAGCTTTATTTGGAAAAGATATGTCCAAAACTTTCAGGAAAAATCCTCCATTCACCGTGAATCAGATTGGGCTTGCAAACCACATAACACCGGAAGATCACAAACGAATGGCCAAAGACTGCAACTATCGGCATTGCGTGGAACTGTCCTTGAATAAGTCTCAAAATGTAGACCACCTTCTACTTTCTTCACTACTGTACCAACGTCGTCCACTGATGACCTCATTGTTGTAGTTCGAATAAACAAATAGGGTTAATAATTTATATATAATGGGCGAAATAGTCCAACCGGTTCAACTATAAGAAAATTAACATGCGAGTGGAAAGCAAAAGAAATGGGGAATCAATTTCAAAAGCGTGCGCGTCTCAAGAACTAACAGTAACAGCTTTGCGAGCCATCTGGCAGAACGATATATGCGGCAACCGTAGATTAGGACTTAAAATTAATTATGTGGTTTTTAAATAGACAATAAACTGAGGCAAGCAAGGCCAAAATTATTAAATTTCTTAAGGGCAGTCACATTCTCTAAGCAGTACTATCCTGCCAGCCCAGCACATTGTAATCATGTTTGTTCAGCCTTTGCCTACTAAGTTCAAATGCAATTACACCCCTTATATTTACAAATGACATTAAAACTGCTATAGGAGCCACAAAAGAACAAGAGCCCTCTTTCATCTGGTCTCTTGGTCAGAAACATGCTGAATTGATCTTCGGCGTATGTTAAAGAACACCAACGTTCAATGATGTACTATGCTCTGTGATGACTTATTTTTACCTGATTGAAATTACTTATGTGACGTTTATAAGCACGGTGTCAAGCCGCATCAGGCTCTTTTTCAGTTTTGCTTTCGTCCTTTCCATTTTATTTCTTCTTATTTTAAAGGGGTAATATTTGTCAATGAGTGTCAATGGGTAATTTAGCAGATGACTATGCTCAAAGATCGCTTAACTTCCATCAGAAATCATTACGGAAGTTGGTTTTGGCGCGAGAGACTAGGACGCTGTGTTCAATAGTTTACCCGTAAAAATTAAATACTGCCGTTGCCAGAGTGAAAGCTTTAGAAAGGGGTTGCACGATACTTGACACTTTAGCATAATTTGTCTTGCTAAATCACAAGGCAAGAAATGAAATTCGCTCAGTACCTCTAATGAAGTTTTAGTGCCTCAAGAATTAGCTTTCCCATTTTTTGTAACGCACGCGATGTGTATTTTAATTATCGATTACCTTTAAAGACTTATTATCATCATTGCCAAGTTACTCAATTTTTCATTGCGCTTTTCCAAGAATAATTATTAAACTGGATATTTGGCAGAAATAGTTCTTGTTAGAACTTGTTGCTTTCCGCTCTTTTAATCTCAGGTAAAAGCCTCACTTATTGCCACCGTTCCTGTATTACAGGTCTACCTATCCAGTGGGGTTTTTAGGGGGTCGTACAAGCATTCCTTGACGGTTAGGTAGGTCAACTCAGCTGTCCTTGTCGAACAGAACTAATAAAATCCCGAGCTATTTCTTCTTGCTGCAGTCAGCTATTCAGCTTAACCGTTTACCCTTTTAGCGATTTATTTTAAACAAACTCCTAGATCCCATCTTTAGCGCTTAGGGCTTGTTTGTGGAGTCGTCCGTCTGGAAAACTCTAATCTGTGCGATAAAGCTTCCATGTGCATCCATTCCTCCTCCTCGTCATTGTCCTACATATTTCCGTTCCCACCTAAAAATAACCAAAACCAAGACAGCACTCCGAAAATGTTCCTAAAGTGCTGCGTTTGGTTCCATAGGCCTTTCTGTCATCTTGCCAGTGGCCCGACCAGCACTAAAAGTGCTGCCTAGACAGCGAGTAAATACTGTCGAAATTCTGCGTCCAGCAAAGGCATTTCCTCGTTCTACCCACAAATCATGTAAGTACGCAAGGGATTAACGGTAGGCAGTTTGACGCATTATTTTGAATAAGAAGTAAACTGTAACCCTCAGACCCCACCCTCACTTCCGTCTTGATCAAGCTCCTCCGCGGGAAGCAGTTAGACCGAAAGGGCAGCAATTGCTTGCTCGGGAAGTAATCTTTAACTGTGATGCTTACGCGGCTGACAAGTTAATCCCACCCACTAGTCTTTCTCTGGCGTTCGGATTCTCCAAGTGGCCTCTTGGGTGGAGATGGGTGAGGATAGAGATTATCGCCTTGATAACTCGTTCAACTCAGAGGCAATATTGTCCATCCCCTGCAAGAGGACCTGGCGCATGCACTATTCCCGCCTCCCGCGTTGTCCTTCTGTTGCTTGGCACGAAATTACGACTGTGGTGTCGGGTAGTTCAAGTTGGGTATTTTGGAGTAATTTTTGCCCTGCGCACGGCAACACTGTCCCAGCTTAGTAAACCATTCACATAAGTGAAATTCAAAAATCAATTCAAAACACATATAAACACTGTTTTTAATCATAAACGCGATACACTACATTCTTAAATATAAGTAAGATAATAATGCAAATCAAAAATTGTCTTGAAATATCGAAAATCAGCAGAAGGTAGCCTATGAAGGAACCCGTGAAGTATCATATTCGTGAACGGAAAACCACACAGTGGCGAGAACTTACGGTATTTCCCCTCGTAGGGAGACATTTTGGAAAATAACTGCTGCGCGAATTAAGACAATAAAGCCACAAGACCCCAATTTAAAAATAGGGGAAGAACGAATTCGAATGAAGACAGAAGTGAGAATCTTGTAAATTTCACGATGGTCTATCGAAAAATTGTGAATATGTGGAACACTTCTGTCTGCCGAAATATTTGCCATCTTGCTACCCGGGGTGTCATAAATGTCAATTTTGTTTTGAGACACAACACTAAGATCAGTGGAGTTGCCGCGAGAGGTTCATTCTATCAGTTCTTGTCGATGTATCTATGACACACGGAAGGGAGAACGTATCCGAAGAATAAGATTAAAGGAAAGTGTATGCAAACATTAGGTAGACATTCCATTTGCAGTTGTTTGACGAGCCCAATGATTCCTCCTCCACAGTGAGTAGCTTGAACAATACGCTTAGAGACGCACTAAAGAAGGTAAAAGAAAGTCAGCTGTCATTCCCGAGGTGAAGCGAGGATAATAAGAATGCCTGGAGGAACCAAAAGCTTAAGCCGTAAAGTTTCACATTCATGCAACGGAAATGGATTTGATGAGAGAGAGCTAGTAATGTGCGTGGGAACTAACATAACAGCCTGCTCCAAAAAGGCTCTTTATGCTATTAAAAGTCACAGGGAACTATGCGACAATATAAAGGGACTGTAGTGATTGAGGCAACATGGTACACTATACTAGTATTACAGGTACTAGCCAAAATCTCATACACGTGTTCCGACAAATGGGTAGGATCAGCGGTAAAAAGCCGGTTTAGGTACAGAACTTTTCAATAAAGTCGTTTAGTTTGCTAAAGTTTTGAAGAGGTTGGCCAGTTCCCCATTTTCAAGCTAAGCTATCCTGTCTTGAACTGATCCAGGTTTTCTTCTTCTCTATCTCAGCCATTTGTCCGATGTCTGTGGGGCTTGATGACTACTGGTCTTACGTATCGTCATTTTGATGTAGGACGCTTGTTAGTCTGAATCTGCCTTGGTTGGATACGTCGCGGGTCCGTGTTTGCTCGGATTGATTAAGTTCGGTGTGATCACATTGTCATAGTCTTTATATATCTATATAGATAGTGACGTGGGACTTTTTAATTCGGAGTAAGGTTCAGCTGTCTGTTGAAACAGTTGGCACTTGAATAATATGCCTCACGTGTGAAGCGTTCTGTTTTTATGGTGTCTCGACCTAAGATGGGCTCTCCATGAATGTTGGGAGTATGACCGCCTTCTCTAGTAGGAGTTGCAAGCTGTGATTTTGGGTCTAGCCTCTGAGCTACCTACTTGTTTTCATTCAGGTCAGTCTGCAATTTTCGTTCATTTTCCCCGACGTAGTTGCAGTACGAATCAGTGCACAATATTTGAAAGACGGCTGCAGACGTTTCAGATGGGGGCAGTTTGACTGGTAGTGGGTGATCAGATAATTAGAACCAGTGGGAAAAAATAAGTCCCATTGCTTAGGTGCAGACCCTGTCAAAAAAAACTCTCCACTTTTTTGTCGGGCAAAGTTACCTTATCTACATTCCCTGCCTTCTCATTGGTAAACGTCGTGTAGTTGAACGTTAACATTTCCAAACAGCATTCTTGTGTTACGCATAAAAATTGTTTTTACAAACACACACGTTCTCAGCCCACTGTGTAAATAAGTAACTAACAGAGAGAAAGTGAATGGAATGTTGAAAATAAGTGACATGCAGCCATCGCCTTTGTTGACTTGTCTGGAATGCGTCTGGAAGGTTTAGCTTATATTCTTTTTAACCACGTGTGAAAAACTCGGCAGTCTCGTTGGGATACGAAGTCTTTAGTAGAGCCAACACTCTAGCCAACTGCGTTTAGACTATCACACCGGTTCAGACTGGCCTAGGAAGACCGCGACACATCTTCTTGCCGGACCAGACTCATGAAACATGGTGATGAAAGCTGCCAGGAAAATGTAAGTTACCTAAATGATGTCCCAGCGTGCAGTAATAACGACGTTATGCCAACATTTATTTATGCAATTTGTGAAGAAGGCAAAATAAACAGTGAAAATGAAGAGCATCGAATGGTTCTCTTACATTTTGAACATACAGTAAGCTGATGAAGTGGCGCTCACGGATCAATTTAAGGAACATGCTTGTTCTGCTGTGCCCTCGTAGGCAGTCACCTAGCGACTAGTAGCATGTGCATAGGATGAAAAACTGACAAAGGCAAGGGAGACCGGACATCGGCTGGGCATACACTGTCTGTGGGGGCCTCAAGGCACAACGGGACACACATTTTTCCTAACCTGATCGGCCAACGCTACTTCATCCTCGATATTCCCAATCACAGCGGGCAGTACAAAGACTCCGTGGCTGATTGGTAAACTGTTCAACTCAATGACCAAATGTCGCAATTTCGAATATCAAGTGGCACACAGTTGGGATTAGGTATGACTGGCTGATGATGGCTAATGAGTCAGAAATGGCCATTCCAGTCTCCCTTGTCTTTGTCGGTACTCCATCGTAAGGTAAGCTACTTTTTTTTACTACCAATACGCAATTTAGATGCGGAACGTTGAAAACATTTTGCACTTTGCGCAATAGGACAGTATTAATTTGGGTGCCCTGCGGTGTCTTAAAAATCGTAGAACTTGACCTAAAAGTATGCACAGATGGCAAAAATGGTTTCAACATACAGGAAAAGGAAATTCGTCGTCTGCAGCAAACGCAATCAGTAGTTTTCAAGAAAGTGAAAAGCTGGCCAAAACTGCAGGTTTTCCTCACCTTACATTAAAACATGCAATGTAAGCTGACATTTGTCAGTAAAGTACCTTAGCCAAGGTCTTTTTAAAGAGACAATTTGTTACGCAAGGTTTTTAAATTGAGCAGAGGCGTATTCATTGGGTCTTACGGCAGATTTGAATAATTCATTTGGACAAAGAAGGGTTGTGCGGCCAAACTGAACGGCGACAACCTATTGTACTACCCTACTCACGAACACAACTGATAGGGAGGCGTGTAATATTGGAACAGTGAAAATGGATGTAAGGACAGCACAAAGTACTGGAAAAGGCGGTACCGTGCTGGCCGTAAAAAAATGTACACATCCACCTTTATCCATCAAATGGCTGGTAGGTTGCACTTAATTAGACCGTTATACCTACTTAAACGCCAAAATAACCCCAAACTTAACTCTATCCATTGTGCTCTTTAGGTTTAGTATTCAATGTCGAGGGTCGCACAAGCAGCCCTTGACTTCACTTGACCTGCTTGTGAAAAAAACACTGGAATTAAAGCCACGACAGTAAGGGCAAGGCTTGAGTACAGTGAGCACCAAGACATAGGCGTCAGATTGTTAACTGCTCTTTTCTGCCCTGAGGCCCGATCGACTACATTATCAGACCTCCAGCCTGGGAAGTGGTAGATAGAAGTAATAAGGCTAGGAATGGAAACTTCGCTTACTCTTTTCTGATCAGTAATAGTGTTACGCCCACCCACGTGAACTCCAGATCCAGTGCATATGATAAATGACTATTCCTGTCTTACAACCAGGAAAATTCAGGGAGGGCTACTCTCCTGTGTGAATATTCATAATCTACAAAGCGTTTCTCACGCTCTGAGTGCTCGGCTGTCCCTGGTGGCGACAATTCCCGCGCCTGCCTTGGGAAGATCAATCGGAAGGGGTTTCCAGGGTGCATCGGTGTGTTTCGGACCAAAAGGTATTATAAATAAAGATGAAGAAGGCTATTCGCTCACGGGATACAGGGCTTTATTCGTCCGATCATTGGCACTCGACTGGAGTCCATTGTCAGACAAAAAGGCGATGGCTTATCACAAGTGACTGCCCACGCCTATGAAACGGGCCACGTGTTTAACTTTGCAGCCACGATGATAATAACCAGCTTCAGAAGCAATGAAATTCAAATATTGATTGAAGTCTGGGCCTCCGATGCCAAATCAGTCAATCGATTTATTGATCAGGCATGGGCATACAGAGCCCTGCGCAGTCAACTCTGGACTGGCGTCACTGGTGTCTGATTGGCCTCTGCCCCCTGCCACGTTTATGCCTAACGATGGACTCAAGTAGGAGTTCGAACGCTCCGGCGAATAAAGCCATGAATCCGGCGAGCTAACAACCATCCTCTTCCCGACTTCTTCTTCTTCCTCCTCCTCCTCTTCTTCTTCTTCTTCTTCTTTTTCATCACACCTGGAATACAAACATTCGCCTCTATTCGGAAAAAGTTATTCACAGGACACAAGACAGCGATGAAAACTGTTTCACCCTGACAACTTTTTCGACGTACAGAGGGAAGTTGTATATGGCAACGTTTTTAAACTTCCCACAGAAAGTAAAGTGTGAACTTAGATAGTAGAGATTTTTCACACAAAGGCACTCATCTCCAGTGCAAATGTAGATATGACTGTTTGTGTTGAAATCTACCAGCTTCAATTGATTGACCGCGTAATATTCACATTCCGCTAATAGGTGGTCAGCACTATAGAAATACTTATTGATTAATCGTACTCAATGTATGCAGCTCAATGCTTTGGGATTAAATTACTTACAGCCTGCGGTATTCCTTCTGCCTATATTGTTTTTCACTGCGCGAGCGCCCAGGTGGGCTCTTGGGAGACCTCTCAATCACAGGTGAAGGAGTGTTTTTAACGTTGTGGAGATCCTTAAAACAGATATTCATCAACGACTAATTGGTGTGACATTTCTACTTCTACAAATTTGATTCCCCTGCATCTGAATTGCTGCATGGCAACACGAATTTCTGCGTTTCTCAGTTCCTCCGGAGTAAATCATCGTCTGTTTTGAAGAGACACTGGGTTGGGCCATCGTAAATAACGCCCTAGAGTATGCGCAAATGGTCAAAAATGCCCATGCGACAGCTGCGTGTCCTGGGAACCTGGTGACAGGGAGGTGTGTGATAAGTGTTGACCAGTGTTCAGGGAAGCTGCAGTTGCTTAGCTGGTTGGTATGTGACCGTGCCCCCTAAACGGGCCACGTGGTAGATGCGTTGGACCAACACGGGGGCCACATCAGGGCACGGCATGCGTTATTCGGGTTACGCTCCGCTAACAAATGCCGAAAATTGAGGTGTGGTGGCACGCCTAGGGGTGGCTTGGACTTAAGGGACCCAGCCGCGCCAGCCACCTGCGTCCTCTCCCGCCTCCGGTCTTCTTGACTCTGTCTTGACACCGGGCTCAGGTGGGGGAGGAGGAGAGAGTGCGGTAGATGCAGCGCAAGTCACCGTCCCTGCTCCACCCTTCCATGGAGCATACGGTGGACATCGTCGGACTACGACGGTCGAACTGTCGTGGTATGTGACCAAGGAGATCAACACGGGATTAAGATGTGCGTTCACGATGGAGACTACTTAACTGTCCATCTGGATGGCTGCTTGTGTGCGTTTCTTGGACCCTGACGGGGTTCCCGTTGCAGTGGATATGAAGATGACCGACCGAGACAAAGGAAACAGAACCTACGGTGTTAAAGTGGTAACAGCGATATTGTCGATGGTAGTGATGTTTCGTGCTGTGGCAAGTGGACCTGTCAGTGTGCAATGAAGACTAGCTGCAATAGCGGACATTTAATCAGGGAATGGGTTTCGGTGCCATTACTCCATGGCATTATAGCATTCCATGTTTATTACTTAAGCTTGGCCAGCTTGAATCCGGTGGTTTCAGTGCGAGGCATTTCACAGGGTTTTAGTTGATACGCCTGTGCTTAAAGGGATCCTTTTATCCTTGCTAGTGTCCGCATTGCCTACCACTTCACATGTTTGTATAGTCAGAGGCTTGTCAGCCATCCTTACCATGCGACTGCTCCATGCTCTAAGCACCTGTTTCAGCCCGTCCGTGCTGTTAGGAAATACAGCATCAGAGAGCAGGTCGAACGTCAAGACGCCCATCCAAGCGTATAAGATAGCAACATCCTGCCTAACCAAATCAAGTTGTGGAAAAAGCCAGCTACAGTGCAACCGCGGTTCACTTGGTTACAGCTTAGCATGTCGGTGCTGGTGAGACAGTCAAAGTTCCTGCACCGGGAATATTGACTTGCATTGGTTGATGAACGCTAACCGATCGCTAACAGAACTCACTCCTTAGCTTTGCCTTGAGGCTCACTTCCGAGCCCTGCCAGCAAACGCATAGCGGCTAGCAGTAGAAGAGGCAGATGAATATTGCCAGCAAAGACTAGGGAGACTAGAATGACCATTGCTGGCTTATTAGCCATCGTCAGCCAGTCATACCCAACCGCAGGTCATACACCATCCGAGAATGGAACCCGTGACCCGTTGATCAGAAGTCCAACACTAAACATTGAGTCACGGGAATATTGACTTGCATTCGCTGGTGAACGCTCACTGATTGCTAACGGAACTCACGCGTCCCTTGTCTTTGCCGGTAATATTCATCTGCCTACTCTACTAATAGCCACCGTGTGGCTGCTGACGGGGCTTGAGAAGGGGGCCTCAAGGCAGAGTGGAACGAGTGAGTTCCATTAACGATCGGTGAGTGTTCATCAACGAATGCAAGACAAGCAAGTATATGTTTCCTTGTACCCAGTTGAGATCAAATAACCTCTTCTTCAAAGTTCGCACCCGAAAGAAAGCTATCTTTCAGTTTTAAATATTTTCTATCTATTAAATGCTTTACGACTAAAATATTTCTTCAAATCTCATTTTATTTGTCGGTTTATTTATGCACTTATGAAGTAAAGGGTATAGCTTACATCCTTGAAAAATTATATGAGTACTATATGCTCTCTTATTAAAAACATACAGGAATGTGTGATATTCCTTCGACGGAAGGCGTACAGTTGTTAGGTTGAAAACCCTTTACCCAAACGCACTGATTATTAGAGCTCAAATAAGTATTAAAAAGATTGCTTATAAGTTTCATAACGTATTTAAATTTGCTGGTGCATCTTCAAGCTATAAAAATCTTCTCACTAGCTAAGTAGTCATCTTTGCGTTAGATTGAGGTTTTTGAAATAGGCCAAAACTTCGTTCGTTCAAAAGCGGTAATCCTGGCCGGCCTTACATATCATAGAATTCTGCACCAAGATAAACAAATGTAACCATTCCACTTGAGTACTCACTCCTAATCTAAAACGCATTTCACAATTTTGGCCATTATTTGATGAGGTCGGTCACTGACAGGACTTATTGGCAAAGATTTCGTCCCTACCGTTAAGAAAGGACGTGACCGATAGGCAGGCATTTGACTAACCAATTCCGCTAATGGAAGTACTGTTCACCCGCTTTTGCATTCTAGAAAATGCTCAAAATGGTGATTTTCCGACAGTCATTACGACTTCACCGGTTTCCTTTGTATTTGAATTAGTAGTCCAGCCCACGTACTGTAACTTTTTTTCTGATTTCTCCTTGTCCCTATTTCCCCTGGAATAGTGACAACTTCCATATAACTTGTCAACTACTCTACCTGCAAATTTCAGCTGAAAACGATCAGGCGCCCGAAGGTTAATACTTGGCACCTCCTACACTGGTTCTCATCTCCAGGGTGATTAGATGTCCGTCGTCAGCATTAATCTTCGCTGGAGACAGTTTGCTGATGGTCTCCTCGTAGATTGCAGACGAGGAATTCTAGAGATACCCGACATCCTTTTTATTATGCCATTTAATTTAAGCAATGGTACAGTGTTCTTGGGTAAGGGGTCTTAGACGGTTTTGAAGGCGCAGAGATATTATGATTCTCAGCATGATCGGTATATTCTTGAAGTTAATCCCACTTCGGAGAAGAAACGAAAATCATCTTGAAATTGGTGCCTCACATCGTCGTGTTCTGTATTAAAGGAAAGCAATTTTGGTGGCTGCAAACTATGGCAAATTTTGACCTCCAAAATGAAGCTGTTATGATCATGAAACGATCGCCCAGTCTTCACAGAGATGGTCTGTTGTAAAGAGAACTTCAGCATCCCGCTTTTAGCGTCCGATCAAGAAAATATGCTAGCATCACAACTATTAATTCCAGGCTGTCTGATTGAGCACAGTGCAGCGTAAAGCGAAGAAGATGAAGACGAGGATTACTGCTTCTTATATTTTTCGACCGTTTGTTTTGAATCCACCAAACACAGTCAGTTTTTCGACGACTTGACGGCCAACATTGTCGAGGAACACTTTCCTGAAAGGAAAAAAGTGTAGGAATGCCTTTTATGGCGGCCTAAACTGGACACGGAAAATAGGAACTGCACCGACCATTTAAAAAAGGTGGCCTTACGGAATACTTCACGGAGGGTACGTACTCCGGTTTCTTGACGCTAACACTTACCCAAGCAAAAAGCTACACTGTATCCTTAGTCTAAACGCTAGCCCTACTCTGAACAGAAACCTAAAAGGTAACACAGTATTAACCTTCATCCTTAGCCTAATCATGACAATAACCACA